>JABXJD010002872.1:0-42114 GCA_013375575.1 Percina caprodes | reverse complement strand
AAAGATTAAACGTAATTTACTCTAATCAGTGTATCACCGTGTGTATTTTGTCCAGAACCAATCCCTGCCATGAGTTCCAAAATTTCCCAGTTACAGAGTAAATGCTATAAATGTATTCTTTGTAAATCTTTACAATTGTTCCGCTAAAGAATCATGCAGGCTTGCCTAATTGCACGATCCACATTTTCTTAAAACTTGCCATTTTAAATAAGTTTAAATATGGCAACACAAAGAGCGAAAGGTGAGGGACATCTGGGGCGTAAATTTGAAAGGAGAAAGGAATAACAAATAAGGGGGTTTGAATATTTTGTTAAGCCCCGCATAGCATCCTGTCTTTTTTTTCTCCAACCAAGAAAAAGCCAATGTACCCACTCATAACAGCTCTAGTGCAGAAATAGCAGACAGCTCTATTTAGGCTACTGTGGCAACATCACTCACACAGTACAGGTTTTTTTAAGTGTCTTAATTCTCAAATACTCTGATCCAATGATTAAATGTTTGGAAACTGCAATGATGGGAAAAGAATCGGCGTTTTTTCATCCAGTCAATGAATATTTTAGTGTAAAGTTAATTGAGAAATGTGGCAAGGCAAGGCAAGGCAGCTTTATTTGTATAGCACATTTCAGCAACAGGGCAATTCAAAGTGCTTTACACAAAGACAGTTAAGAAACACAAGAATAAACAGTTAAAAATTAAAAAAAATTAAAACAGATAAAACACAGGAATAAAAGTTACAGTGCAGTATAAGAAATTAAACATTAAAGAAATTAGCATAATTTAAAGAAAGGCAACATCAAAAAGAAAGGTCTTCAGGCTTGATTTAAAAGAACTGAGAGTAGCAGCAGACCTGCAGGTTTCTGGGAGTTTGTTCCAGATATGAGGAGCATAGAAACTGAACGCTGCTTCCCCCTTTTTGGTTCTGACTCTGGGGACAGAAAGCAGACCTGTCCCAGATGACCTTAGAGGTCTGGGGGGGTCATAGTGTACTAGCAGATCAGAAATGTATTTTGGCCCTAAACCATTTAGTGATTTATAAACTAGCAAAAGTACTTTGAAATCAATTCTTTGAGGCACAGGAAGCCAGTGGAAAGACTTGAGAACTGGAGTGATGTGATCCAGTCTCTTGGTCTTAGTGAGGACTCGAGCAGCTGTCTGATTGATTTTTAGGAGACCTGTAAAGACCCTGTTACAGTAGTCAAGTCTACTGAAGATGAAAGCATGGACTAGTTTTTCCAAATCCTGTTGACACATAAGCCCTTTAACCCTTGATATATTCTTAAGGTGATAATAGGCTGACTTTGTAATTGTCTTAATATGGCTGTTAAAATTCAGGTCAGAGTCCATGACTACACCAAGATTTCTGGTTTTATCTGTTGTTTTTAACATTGTTGTTTGAAGCTGAGTGCAGACTTTTAATCGTTCCTCTTTTGCTCCAAAAACAACCACCTCAGTTTTTCCTTCATTTAATTTCAGAAGGTTCTGGCACATCCAACCGTTAATTTGTTCAATGCACTTCAGTCTTTGTATTTGTCAGTTTTTGTATTGGACTATAGTCTGGCGATAAGGTTATGTAAATTTGTGTGTCGTCCGCACAACTATGGTAACTTATTTTGTTGTTTTCCATAATCTGAGCCAGTGGAAGCATGTAGATGTTAAACAGAAGAGGCCCCAGAATGGAGCCTTGGGGAACTCTGCACGTCATTTGTACGCTCAGATGTATAATAACCTATTGACACAAAGTAATCCCTTTGTGCTTAGAATTTGCTTTTGAATAGAAGAAAAGGAATTATTATGAAATAATTATTATTATTATTTACAAGAACAGCAACACTAATAATTCACAAGGCTTTACAGAAAGAATTACTTGTAAAAGAAATATAACAGCTATGACAACACAGCATAAAAAACACATTTCATGTAGTTTGTCACATTAATAGCGGTTTGGCAGCAAGATGTTGAGGAAAATCTCAGGGACAGAGATGGAAATGTATTGCAAACTAAGAGAAAATAAAAGGTTTTTTTGTGTATGTAAAAGACAAAAGAGAAAGAGCTCCACACTCTTACTTTTTTTGACTGTTTACTGAGACACAACTGTCTAACTCTGGTACTTTCTGTGAAGTAAGCACAGTCCTTGTCTGGTCTAAATTTCAGTAAAGGATGAACCAGTGAGTTATTAGTAAGTTAAGGGCAAACATTAAAAAAAATAAAAAGCATGAGACTTCTCACCAAATATACATCTATGACTGGACCCAGGAGTCAGCAGTCAGCAGTAACCATCACCATGGCAACATTTGATTGCAGCTGGAGACAAACAGCTGCAATCAACAAAACAACAAACAGCTTTCCATTTTTACTGTTCTGACACTGGTGAAAGAATTCTTGCCCTCAAAAAGTTCTTGTTGCTATGCAACTAATCTGCCTGGCACTAAGAAAATGCTAGCTCACATAGGCTACACAAAGTACAACCCCACCCCCCACACACACACACACACACACACACACACACACACACACACACACACACACACACACACACACACACACACACACACACACACACACACACACACACACACAATCTTACCAAGCAGCTCTTAGCCTACATCCTGTGCTTGTTAAACAAGATTGGGCTGTTAAAGGAAGTAACAACAAAATATATTTACTCTGTATAGTATCTAACTAAATAAGCCTTGCATTACAGCGAGCAATTTTCATTCACTCATGCCTAAGGCTGTTACATTTAAACAGGTTAAAATAACTTCTATTGCATAGTTATATACAAACTGGTACATGGCTAAATGTCTCTGACTGTTCTTTGCTTCCTGTGTTTTAAAAAGCAAGATTACAAAGACATTTTTCACAGACACATTTAAGCATATGAGAAATTAAGAACAGTACTGTTATGTTAGATACAAATACAGTAAATAAACACGCCTGTGCGTATCAGCATGCTTTAATTTTACAACATTATATTTCCAAATGAAATGCAGATGCCTAACAATCCAAATAATTCTGCTACTTTGTTGTAATTATACTTTGATCCATGATGGAGGACTATAATACACTACAACAACTGCGTTGCTACAAATAATAATAAAACAGATAGAGAGACTAATCTACACCATCAAGGAAGTAATCAGACAAGAGCCCTCATCCTTACAACAAATAGAATGTATTAATCTGTCATTAGCCATTCCTATTTGAATGTAGGTCCTGAGAAGGACTCCTGAATACTTACTTACCTAGCTAGCGGCTACAGCTGAAAAAGATTGGCCCTAATATACCATTTTGATACAATGTTTGTTCCCCTTTCAGTGGCAAGTTGGCAGTTTAAAATAAAAGTCCGTACAGTATACTTTGGCATCTGCATTCTGCCATTTTGTTAATGCTTTACTTTATGAATCAAAATTGGCCTCAAATCCATTCCAGAAATGGGCTCAACGAGGTGAAGCTCAGACAGTGAGCCACAGAATAAAGTGTCAGTCAATTTAAAAGAAAAAAGTAAGATTAACTTTTAACTCCCTTCAATTGAGGAGAAGAGAGTCAGAGTAGATGACCAGGAAGTGTGTGATGAAGCAAATAATACCAACTTGTGCTGCCCAAGACACACACAAATACACACAGACACAAACACAGGCTATGCTTCTCTCACTCTCCATCTCTTTTTCCTATTATCCGAATACACACACACTCATACAAAGTGACAACAACTTGCTCACTCACTGGCTTTCCACTGCAGAGCTTTAGCCTATCTCTCTCACGGTCACACCAAGGGCATCCACTCCCTTGAAACAGTACAGCACAGCTCATCACAGGAGAGGAGAGGAGAGGAAAGGAAAGGAGAGGAGAGGAGGTCCCTTTAATGATTATCATCACTTGCAAATAAGGAGCACTATAAAAAAAAGGTTCATTGTTAAATGAAATTTAATGGAATAGTGATGAAAATGGTGCGGGTGAAGGAAGAAAGAAGATGAGATAACTGAAGGTGGTAAAAAGCAGAGAGTGAGCACAGGACGTTGCTGGGTAATGGAGATGAGATGTTAATGTGCCTGCAAGTGATGCACTGCAGCAAACTGAGGGAAGAAGGAGAAGTAGAAGAAGGAACAAGAGGTGGTGTAGGAAGGGTAGATTATAGGAAGGGGGATGTGAGAAAGAAAAGAAGAAGAGGGGAAAAAGGAAAAAAAGAAAGACAAGAAGATAAGGATTAGAAAAGGAGGGAAACAGAAAGAAGGTGTTAAGATTGAAACTGATGAACTTGATTAGGCTGATGATGCAGCAAGATGATGCTTGAATAAACTAACTGTGTGTATCTTCTGGCTGTAATGTAAAAGGTATTATGTGAAGTATGTGTATGATTTTCCTAAAAACAATGCATAGATTATTACAAAAGTAATCCCTCTGAATCATCACTTATGACCAACTAGTGTGTGGCGGTGTCTGTATCTGCAGAGACCCTCTGCCTGTATTTTCTTTTTTTCTTATTATTTTCTGTGTGCAGGACGTTTATGGGCGTCAGCGAAGAGCCTTTGGGTCCCATGTGAGTGTGTAACCCCCAGCCAATAACAGTGTGCAAGGTGTGCAGCCCGTTCTCGTTCCCAATACAGCCGCTTTGACATGCCCCTCAATATTTGATACAGACACACAAGACACCCAGAGGGTGTGTGCTGTGTGCTGTTGACACACACAGATTCAGCGACAGGATCAACTATGCATTCACGCAAAATTCCGCAATGCGGCACCTTCTACCAGAGGTGTGAATGTGTTTATTTGAGCTTTAGCATTTAAAACAGAAAACGTGAAACAATCAGAAAATACTGAGGATGTGACGAAACACAGAGCTCACAAGACGCGACGATACATGATATTGGGGTCATGAAAACCAGACAAGACTTTAACCCTATTTTAAAGAAAACTTCAATGATAGAATATAACTATAACTTCTATTCAATCAAAAGTCACGAAAATGAAAAACGAACACTGGGAAAGGCTTTGTCACAAACTCAAATGACTGGCTTCTCACCCTGTATAACGTCTTCAGACTTTATAACTGTGGCATAAGCTTCTTACTTCTAATTAAAGGTGTGTGACCTTCTAACTGGACTACCTTAATTTCTTCAAATAAAAAAATAAAGATGGTAAAAATAAAAAAAATTCATTCAAGGTCTCCCACGTCTTTCCCGAATGCTCTCTCCCACTAGGCTCCCCAGCTTTCCCGTCAGCGCTTCCCTGTCGTCTACCTCCCCACTTCCCATTTTGCACTACAATAAACTTATGCATTATTAAGCTTTGCATTTAGGTCCTTCTGTTACCTGTGTCACAGAAGGGCTTTCTACAGACACTTCTGTAAAAACTGAGTTTTAAAGGTTTAAAAACACAGCTTTCAAAATAATTTTTGACAATAATTTTTTTTACAAAGTGCAAAGGCATGAATTCAAACCTACTCGCCAAAGCCCAAAAGTGTTAAAGTCCATCGTAATGAAGACAGCACTATCAAAAATATAAATTATTCAAATGCAATGGGTGTCCCATTGCGTGAGGCATCTTTCATGACCTCATAAAACTAGAACATCATAACCAACATCACAACCCAACGAGCAGCTCCCTCATAATGCCAAAACTGTGTGCAGTATCCAGACCAGACCCTTGGTGATGTGGACACCAACGTATTTGAAGCCCCCCCATTCTCTTCACTGATATTAAGTTCCTTCCCTGCTTCTTCCCAAAGTAGGGTCCAACAATGAGTGGCCCTGTGGCCCTCGATATAGCCAGAGTATGTCACATTCATCAACCAGCCACCACAAATATGTAATGTATGAGGATAAAGTGAAAGCATACAAAACACTATCAGACTATCAGATCAAAACTGAAGAAAATTAAAATGAATTCACCATTATTTGGCAGTACCAGAGAAAAAGTGCAGGGCTTTTCAAAGGTCCAGATCAAGGGGACTGAGCGGAAAGTCAATCTGGACCAAGCCCATAGTACCTCATGTTATGAATACAATACTGTATGAAGTGTAACTTTTTCTATTTTTAAACACATTTTCTATTGATCTAGATATTGTTAGTGGCGTTCAATATGCAGCAGTGGTGTGAAGGACTGTATGCTTTTGACCTCCTTTAGGCATTGGTTGCATCCTCATTTTATCTTTAACTTGGCATAACTGATAGTCAGCTTGAGTGTACTGGTGACTAACCTGCTAGATAATAAGATCCAAAATCTAAATAAGTACTTTTACATGTTTGACTAAATCAACTGAGCTATAGTACATGCATCTCTGGCACCACCTCTGTACAAATAGAGATGAAATCAGTATCAATTTTCTAATTTGACTGCAAGATTGTGTGATGGAAAACAAGCATATTTCCAAGAAAGTTGAATTATCCCTTTAATAAGAATGGCTGTTCTGTTGAATACAGTAAACACAGCATGACTGGATCTAAACGTCCCTGGAGTAGCATCGTGTTTTGGAAAATGAGACACAGTTGGTTCCTTGTGGTGATGCCTCTGTTACCTGGATATTCATGTTAATGAAATATGGAAAGTGCTTGTGGTTTACATTATGTTGCAAAGAGAGAACTGTGCTAAAGGTGGCAGAATTGTCACCATTATACCAGGTAACTAAATTGGGTTCTCATGGTTTACAGGACGATTAGGGGTAATTTAACATGTCTCAGATGCTACTTATTGTGTTCATGTTAGTGGATTTCTTTTTTGGGAGGTAGGCTTATTTTATTTTATTTTGGTTTGTTTTGCTTTAACTGAGTGCAGCACCAACATCATTTTTAGTCTGCAAATATGCAGAATCAAGAGCTGTTTTCATAGTATCTTTCACACTTGTTGCAGTTTTTGCAGCCATTTTTCTGTCGCTATTTCTCATGGATGTAGCTAAGTACCTAGTTAGCTATGTTGGAAGATGATGTCCACATTTTCAATCCTGCCTACAATTTTCTGATTGGTCGACTCCCAAACCACCACAAACTGTGTGCCAAAAAGCACAACACCTGACCTAAAGTTGGAGATGTGTCTGGTTATTCAGAGGACTTGAACCAGGGTAACGTTATGGTAATACTGACAGGCATAAGCACTATCCTATACTGAAACTGCAAGTGTGACAGTGAAAAACAATTCATCTCAAATTCCTCAAATATAAAAATGAACTGAGGGTAAGAACAAAAAACTGTACTTTTAACATAATGGAAATGGGATTACCAGCAAATAGATGTATGTGAAAGTTTTAGCCCCTACACCACAGAGTTTAACAATGGTGCATGAAGAAACTGGGCAGACATCCAGTATTACCTCTGCAGGGTGATACATAACTCTCTCTTACTCACATTCACTTTCACAAACACACATAAAAACATACAACACGTATAAATGGCATACACTGCAAAGCACAGTAAAATGAGCATGGCCCCAGTGCACAATTTATGGTAATGAAAATGCTTTAACCACAGGTGCACAGCACAGGGGTTTAGATTAGGAGGAATGCACTGTCTGGCCTGGTTTAAATTGTAACCATTACATTACTTCTTCTTTCTTTCAAAGGCAGGGAGCTCTCCATTGTGGTGTCCTATTAATTTGATACTAGAAGAGAACAGTCAGCTAGAATAACCTCTCACAGAAGGAAACAGATGTTATTGTGTCTAATTCCAAAAAAAAGATTATACTGTCAAGTACCATCAATAAGCTGCTCAGGGTCAATAATGTGGAACTTATTTGGTAGGCAACATTAACAAAATGTGAGTTACTTTCTAGGGCTGGGGCTGTTCTTTTGCATGTGAACAAACCCTATTTATATTTAGATATAATTGCATTCATAAGTGAATAAAAAATAATGAAGCAAATGTATCTAGAAACATGTTAACTAATATATTTCACATTACTGATTTATTTTAATGTAACCTTAAAAAATATTTTTTGAAGCAGAATTTTCCTCAGGGGCATGGCCCAATTGATTAACACTTAATATTCAAATTATTTTAGGTCTCAATTAATTGCAGGGTACATTTGGGAATATGGACCTATAGTATCTCTGAAAGGCCCTTTCCTACTTTCAAGCAGACTGTACCGCTTGGCTGCTACCATCAACATAGTGACTGAGAGACTGTCTTTTATACTGCCACGCTAAAACCTTTGCATTTTAACTAAGTAATTTTAAGACTTAAGACTGACGAATCTAAGACAATCAAAATCCATTGCCCTTTTAGCTGTAGTTTAGTCCACCAACTCTTTAGAAAAACGTCTGTGTCTTTAGCTTGTAAGACGCTCAATTATCATGTACTTGTTAACTTTGTCACCCTGCTGCTTTGTGCTGGGCGAGAAGCGCACACTTTACTGTGCTTGTTTGCTTGAATTGGTGGCCAGTCTTAGTGTCTAGACACATGATGAAGTGGGCAACAGACACATTTATTTGTGTGTCCTGGCAAAATAGTCGAAAAGACCGTCAAAAACAGGTCAACAATGTGACTTTGCATGCTTAGTGAAATTGGCATTTCACTAAGTGAAATTTACTTTACCTCTGCAAGCTAATCCACTGATAGCAAGTTTAATTAAATGTAATTGATATCAGTAATTTTACTGTTATGAATGCTCAGCTCACTGGACCCATGGTCTTCTTAAACCAAACATTAAGTCTATGTACAGGCAAGAAAACCCCCAAAAATGGCTAAAAGAGGCTTGAAGTTGGGCATATCTACAAAGTTGTGTGTAAATTCTCTGGTTTGGCATTACAAGCAGAAACTGGCTATAGGGCCCTATCTAGCACCCGGTGCGGCGCAGCACAAATCTGAACGCAAGTATCTTTGCTAGTTTAAGAAAGATGCTGTTGTAAATTTTTCTAGTCCAGCGCCTGTGTCGTTTAAAATAGCAAATAAACCAGCATGCCCATCTTTGCGCCCATGGGCATGCTGGTCTTACAGGGAGGTGTAATCAGTTGAATTCTTGGCGTATTGCTACTTTGAGGCGGCGGGAAGTGATTACGCCATTGACCAACAAAAAACCTTGGGTAAAGTCAATAGCGCCGCATTTCATTGTTATATAACAATAGGCTTATGCACAGCGTAATATTAAAAATCCGCCATCATAATGGCAATGTGACAAGGTACAATGCGCCTGGCTTTTAAAGGGAATGGGAGATGACACTCTGATTGGTTTATTGCATGATACGCCCAAAACACACCAATGAATTAATAAAGACACTAAGTACAACCCCTTTGAACCATGTGCCTGGTGCACGGACCTTTTTTTCCGCCATCAAAATTGCAAAGGTGGACTTGGACACGCCAAAGTAAATGCACCTGCTTCATGTGCTTCACGCCATGCACTTAGATCATTAAAATAGGGACCATAGTGCGTTGTTTCTGTTGCTCCCATGAGGAATTCTAAGTAATGACAGCAAAACTGTCTGCGCGTCTACATGATACAAGCCTTCCCTTACGGCACACCGCCCCACTCCATGTTCCTAGTAGCCAAGGACGATATAGGATTAAAAAAACATGATAGACGTATCTTTACTTGAGCTCCTGCGCGGAAAAAGTCGGCAGACGCCAAAATCTTCTGAACATAGCCATACTGAGAAATACAGAGAGAGTTGTGTGGAGCTGATAGTCATTTGGCAACAGCTTGAAAGTAAAGGACATTCATTAATATCAAAAATGTACACACTAAAACTTTAAACCATTTGTAGTAAATGGATAGACAAATGGATTTGGCAGGAAAGGCTCTGCTCTTGTAGTAAAATGTAGTAAAATGCAAAATGTAGTAATGTTTATTTTACTTTTTAGTTTATATGGAATCACCAATTCAAAATGCACTTTTGAGTATTATAAATGAAATATAATTACATAATTAGCTAAATCATAATAATGACCAAACAGGCACTAGCACTCATTGCTTTTTTCACTCTGCTAATACAGAACATTAAGTAATTTAAAACCAATAAATCCCTTATGTAAATTAAACTTAGAGGAGAGCCACTGCTGGGGACAACTGCACAACGAATGCACAATGCAGAGACTTCTACGGTGACTCCTACCGTGAAATGTATGTGAAAGTACAAAAACACGCACAGACGTCTATCTATATAATTAAAAAAAGGCGCACAATCATTTACTTTGTTGAAGGGAGAGTTACAGCATGTTTACGGCAGTAAATTATATGAAATTATTTGTCTGTGCACATAAAGATTTCATGCTTTTCCTCTCCCCCTCCTCTGCTCCTCGCTAACTTCCTCTTTCTCACCATCATACCATTCTTCCATCATGTCTCCTCTTTCTCCTCCTAGCTGCAATCATTACAAGAAGCTAATTAACTAAGTCCACTCCATGACTGAACTGAGTAACCCCATGAGCAGACTGGACCAGCTGGCTATTTTAGGAAAAGTTTGCTGTTAAGGCAACATAGAGATACTATGCATACAGTGGTGCTCAAAAGTTTACACACATGCTGACTGAATAAATCTTGGAAATTTATTACTAAATTAAAATGAGTAAAATCCAACCTTTAGGATGCAATTTTTTGTGAACGAAAATAAATAAATGTTCTTTAATACAGTCATGAGATACATGTTGTTGATAGGCAGATTTTACATTAAAAGTTATTTCTGATTCAGATATTATGCATCCTAAAGTTCCCTTGGCCTCAAAATAGCCCCACATCATCACATACTCTTCACCATGCTTAGAGATAGGCATGGGATACTTTCTATAAAATCATCTCTCAATGCAAATCAAACCAGGTATTAGTCTAACTGAAATAAAACCATGCCTATCTCTCATGGTGAAGAGTATGTGATGATGTGGGGCTATTTTAATCTAAAGGCCAAGGGAACTTTATCAGGATGCATAATATCCTGAATCCAGGAAATAACTGGCCTAATAATAAAAATCTGCCTGCCTCATGAATTTAACATAGGGTATGTATACTTATGACCCCTGTATTTTAAATAAGAACATTTATTTATTTACAATACGTTATTCATTCACAAAGAAAATTGGTGTCCTTAAAGGTTGTTTTAATTTAGGTATTAAAATAAATTTCCAAAACATGATTTTTTTATTCCTCTTTTTAGTCAACTTAAGCATGTGTATGTAAACTTTTGAGCACCACTGTAGTATGGACACAATCCCTCAGCCACATCAGAAACAAAGACAGCTGGCCCGAGAAGAATATCTGTGTCCCTGTATTTCTGGGAAGCAGGAACTCTGTCAGCTAGGCATGCAGGTAGCTCCTCACTATGCTCCGTCCTGCACTGTTCTTTGGTGAACTGAGTGTGTGGGTTCATTGATTGTATCTCTCCTGGCACTTTAATGGTCGTGGTACACTCGTCTCTGGACCCAGCATTAGCATGGTCAAGTTATTTCCTCTCAGGGGCTATTTCCACTGACCGAACAAGATTTTTCCATTCACTCCTTCAAACTTGTGAAAGAAAACAGCAAGCTGTGTTTTTCCATTATTTCTTATACACTACCTGGTGTATACAGGGAGCACATAAAAAAAATATATAAAAAAACAGAATAACAATAGTTGGAATGCTGTTGAACAGCATTCCCACTAATTATGATTAAGGCCATGAGAGGAGGTTGAAAGCTCTGGAAAATGTTCAGTGAGTGGCCCTTGTGATTTCCCTACAAAGAGAGACGAAGAAAAAAGTCTTGAAGCAGAGGGTAAGTGAGAATGAATAAACAGAAAGCACAAATAGAGAGGGGAAATCCAGGTGGGAGTTATCCATCAAGCAGCTTTTCTCCTGCAGTAAATGATGACTTGCTTGGGGTAATTCTACACACATTCACACACACTATCCACAGCAGATAATTGGTGTCATAAAAACTAGCCTGTCAGTCCACCTGAAGGTAGAAGTGCTCTCTTACACCCCAACCCGCACCTCACCCCCTCATCTTCCTGCCCTCCACCCCCATCCCTTAGGTTTATTCGGTGCTACACTTTTTGAGCTTACTCAGTCCTTATACTGTCTTTAACCAATTACATTTCATGGCACTCAATAAGAAAAGATGACAATCCTAAGAATATAAACCTGCCTGGCAACTTGTAGAGAATTAAAATTAAAATTACATATGTAAAATGCCATCCTAGACTAAACGTGAAAACTGAATGTTATTGCCTAATACTTCCTGTAACTTAACGCCTAGAATGAAAGAAAAAAACACATCTGCAACAGATGCAATTAATTACATTTTGATTAAAGGTAACTCCTGTTGCTGTTCAGGATCCCCCCTGCAGTATACCACTGGATTACAGTATAAAAACTGCAGTATGCCATTGGATTACAAAGCCTTTATACAGAACATATAGCCACATGATGTCTCCTTGAAGGCCACAGTAGCGTGCAGCAGGTGAGCTGTGTAGAACATTGTGCAGGCACAGATAATGATTGAAGACGCATATTGTCAATAGCATTGCAATTGCCTATATAGTGGCAATATGGGACTTACACACACATTTTGTGCCACACTTTACACCTTGAATACTGACGAGGCATAAGCAGAAGCAAAACTTGGCTCGGTAATTTAAACTGGCCAAAATAAAGTCTAATGGCCATAGACTCAGCTCTTTGCCACTTGCCAATGTTTTTTATACTATCAGCCAACTGTGGTGTACACTTAGTCATGTATGCATGTGCGTGTGTGAAAGAGTGGACTCAAACCTCTCAGGAGACTTTCCAGCCCCTTCATGTTGTCACAGGGTTTGGCACTGGTCTTGTTACTCCAGATGTTCCCACCATCCTGTCTGCCTCTCTCGCTCTCTCTCCCCCCCCTCTCTAATGTCTGTCTTCTCTCTGACTTTCCATTTTTAGGGATGAGAACACACTTTTAAACTTTCCATGTCTTGCTGCCTGCTTCCTCTGTCAATTGCGAGCACAACCATCACCCAAATCCCACCTCTCCTTTCCTTTGTAATGATGAGTAGGATAAATGTTTTCCCTGCAGAAAATATTTACCTAACTGTAGTATTTCCCTATTTAAACCCATGTCAAGCATGGTGTGTTTGCAGAATAGAAAAAAAAAATATCAAGAACAAAGATTACAGTTTTTTACGATTGCTATGACAATTTTTTTCAATACTTTTAACAACTTTCCTAAACAGCACAACATATGTCTGTGTGGCTATACAATTAACACATTTCTTGTTGCTTTGACACAAAATGCATACAGTTAACACAACATTTAAAATACTTGAACATCTTTTACACACAAGCTCAACCATTACCAAAACAATGGATTTTGACTGACAAATTTGCAAATTCTTTCACACAGTATGTAAGAACAAATAGCATCATGTTCTAAACCTATCTTAGGCTAAAGTCAAAGTGAACAGCTGCTCATATTGTAAATTGTATATCCCCTGCATTTTACAGTGTCCAATTGTTACTGTAAATGAGAGAAACAGCTGATTCAAGTTGCAAAGAGATCAATCACAGCTGATTTCCATCTAGGAAACACACTCAGCTGTTGAGGTACTTTTAATCAAATGATCATCTGTTTTTACAGTATTTTTTAAATATTGCAATAAGTGAGTGTTGTACTTTGACAGCAAGGATTACAGTAACCAAAGTCCCATTCCTTGTTTGTTTACGTAAACCTGATTTGTTTCAGTAGTACATCCAGTAAAAGAGGACATTCTGTCACTGCCCGATGTGAGTCAAGTGCAGATGTGAGTTGCGCATGCTCAGATTTAAACGGTTTACGGCATAACGTGTCATCCTGAAATTTGCAAAATCCATGAAATAATAAACTTTTCTTATTACATACAATAACAGAAGATGGAAATCATTTCAAAAAATGTTTTAGCTATCTATGATTGTTTGATTGCTAATGTTAGCTCAAAATGCCATTCAAGTGACAGCATTTGTTGTATTTGATTGCTAGCTTGTAGCCAACAGTGAACTAACTTTGTTAAGTAGGTCCACTTTTATTATATTGACATTACAAAAGTCTCTCGTTAGCATCCTGTAGGCTACTCGTCGCAATGTGACACATGCGCAACTTGACTCACATTGGGCAGTGACACATTCTAAAAAGCTACTCTGAGATGGCTCATTCATTTTTGTATTGAATTTCTGCAGCAAAAGAAACAAAATGCATGCATTTACTAAACCCAATACAACAAAAATGTAGACAGGCTTCAAGAGAAACTGCAGTGTAAAACTAAATCTAAGGTCAATACAATATACTATTATCTATTGTATAAAGGCAGACCTGAGACATAAAACAATGCAGTTTCTGTAATTCCACCTGCTATTAGTGTTGTTATGACATTGGGCTATGACTGACAAAATGTTCTTGTTGGGAGAGAACATGTGTTAGTGTTTTGGAAGAATTATGTGATTTTGAGACATGTTTGCAGTGTTTTGGTAGACATAGTGTATTGTGTTAGTGTATTATTGTATTTTGAAAATTAGTGTTATAGTTTAGTTTACAATGTGTGATTTTGAGCATAAAATTAACCGTTTTACCAGTTGTGTGTAGTTGTGTTGGTAAGTTTAGGTAAATTGTTAAAAGTATTAAAAAAATTGTCATAGCAATTGTAAAAAAAACTGTAAAAGGAAAGGGGCACTAAAACAAGGAATGACATATTTGATTTTTTTTAACACTACAGTGTTAAAAAAGCTTGTTGGTAACATGCAGTTGTTTTAAGCAAAGGCTTTCAAGGGCAAACTTGATCTTTGTACAGACTCTCAAGACCTTCAAACATTGACTATGTCATAACAGACCAAATATTATATTCCACAAAGTTACTTAGAAGCCAGTCTCTTCACATTGCTTTTGGACCACAAATAAAAACTAATACTTTTGAACCTCATGTTTCTTTCCACACTGTGGTCTCTAGAGCAGTTCTGATTATTCTGCCCATTTCAAAGGCAGACTGATACATTGAGGCATACAGTGACATCGACTGTTACAACAGTAGTTTCAGGAATATCAAGTGGAACCATATTAAAGGATTACAAAAACTGAAGTACTTCACTACACGTCAAGTTTAGTGTAACTGCTTCCAACTAATCCCTTTGTGCCTTCTCCATAGTGGCAAAACCAGACTCTGAAATTCAACAGAAATGCCATTGTTTCAAAAGGATTTACTTACAGTGGAACAGTAGAGAGAAGAACATGTGGTGGTGGTGCTAGGTACCGTTCCACCAGGTATCCCTTTTGGTGCTGATGATAGTTGTAGTAGCAGGGTGGCCTGTCCAAGACTAAATATAACCTTGAGAGCTTGTAGCAGGAGCAGACAGCAGGCCGAACTGGGCTTTTCCACCACATGGACAGTGTATTTGCCATAGGCCAACTCATTCTGAACGGCTGGAAAGCTGCACTGCACGGGCAAATACAGGAACAAGAAGCTTCACACTAGGGCTCTGTCCCTAGAACAAATGAAGGGAGGGAGGAAGGTAGGGAGGGAGGGAGGGAGGGAGGGAGAGATGAAGGAAGAGAGAGGGAGGGACTGAGCTGGGTATATATGAGTATATATAGGACCTGCTAGCATGAACTCTTATAATTAGAGCACTCACTGACATACACATAGCCAGAACGTTTGGTCAATCTAGAAAAATACTGATAAATTGACAGTCATCAACTTTGCACTCAAAGGGATTCCTCTTGTTCTGCAAAAGATGAGTATTTGCTTTGTTTGCATTCTCTGTGGTTTTAGTTTCCTTTTTTCTGAGACAAAAATTAATTAAGTAAAATGCACATGTAAATCAGCTTATACTATCTTTCACTAAACATTAGTTGAGCATCATTCGAAATATGGTTGAAAATATAGAGCAAGAGAGCGATACAGACAGTAAGCCCTTTTTCCAAACATGGCTTGACTTGACTCGGTTTTAACTCAGTGTGCTAGCCCAGTACGGCAGGGATTAGCACCTCCATTATATCAGGTGTAACCACCTGAAGGTGTGTCTTTAACTGTAACTTGCTTGTCTTGAGTCAGGAACGTTTAAATGCAGCGGGCAGATCCATTTCTGTGACTAGTGACAGAAAGTAGCGAGTAAAAGGGTGGATAAACACTACTCATTTCCTAAAATTGATTCACAATAAAAGTTCCGCTATTTTGTTATTTAAAATCTTTTATTATGAAGCAGCATAATCAGGAAATGTTGGGTTTTCATAAGCAGTAACTCAACACAACTCCTATACAGCTTAAAGTGAACATTAAACAGTCAAATAAAGCCGAAATTTGAAAGTGCAAACTAACAGTTCACAAAGGACAAACTAATCTTCAAACCACAGAGATTCAATTAGATGTTATGCACAGACACGGGTTACACGAGTCTCGGAACAAATGCTTGTTTGAGGGGTGGAGGGAGTTGTCACGGACTAGCCGTGGTCAGCAAAACGTCACCGCAAACCACTTGGAGGCAGGTCGGGCATGTTTTGGCGCCACTTGGCACATTTCAACTGGTAATGGAAACACAAATCAGCATGGCATGGTTTGACTCGGCGAGCCCAAAAGTGCCAATGGAAAACCACCACTCGAGGACGAGTAAAAAGTCCAAATACAGAAACTTGATTTGGTCCTGATGCATTTAGCCTATAGATTAAAAATAGCAAATACTATTTTTCATATAGAATGGACTAGTTACAGCCGAGGTTGCATTCTTTGAAATTGTAGGACGGCAACCGTCTCACAGCTGGGTGGTGACAATCCCTGCAAAAATGTTTTTTTTCGCTATTTGAATTTGGGAATGTGATGGGAATCAGTCCTATCTATTAATTAGTAAACACTTTTACACCTTATTTCACTGGTCCAATCCATATCTGTCCCTCCAGAATCTTGCAGACTTTTTTTGAGTTTGTTGTATCCCAAAATGCCTGATGTGGCAAGAGCTTTTGTTAAATATTTCGATAAGAGTTGCAATATTTTTTGTATTTGTGTTTGTTGCAATGAAGTTGCGGGAGACAGAGAAAGTTCAAAATTTTTTGTATAGTTCTTTAAAAACTTGTTTTGTGGAGAATAAAATTACTCTAGGCTGAGTTTTCCTAGGAACTTACCAAAAAGGCTCAGGATGCTGCAAATGTATGTATAATATGAAAATGGCTGGTGGATTTAAGACAAAAAATAATAATTTATTGAATTAATCAAATATGAACATGTATGTCAATGGCTTCTTGATCTTTACATTGTTAGATAATTTCCTGCTTGGCTCTCAGAGTCACATACTGATACAAATTCTGGCACGTGTGCAAGTTGTGGGAAACTCCGGTTATTAGTCAAATTTGCAAAAAAAAGTTGCGGTGATTGGTTAAGATTGTGAGACGCACCAAAGTCACGGTGATTGGTTGAATTCGCGTGATCGCGACATTGCAAAATCCCAGATAAAGTACCATATTGACGGCAGAAATTACTTCTATTATAAATAGGGTTGGTCCGATGGATGATGTCATCGTCCATTAGCAAAGACGGCCATCCTGATCTCACGACAGATATAATGATGTCCCTCCACCCTACACCCACACCCACACCAACACCGGGCACAGATTGCTTTTGCAAGTGCATTTACAGGTGAACGCTCAGGCTGTCACTCTGTTACCAAAATCATCAGTTTGGATAGTTATTGCATATTTCCTCTGGACAGCATGCATCCAAGAGATAGAAAGACAGAGAGAGGGAGCGGTGTGTGTGGGTGTGTGTGTGAGAGAGAGAGAGAGAGAGAGAGAGAGAGAGAGAGGGAGAGGGAGAGAGAGAGAGAGCAAGTACAATTACGAACACACTTTTTTTACTGTCTATGAATGCACTACATACTAGGGAAACAACGTGACTATGGATAAGATGAAAGACATCCTTTTATTCTTAAAGTTGGTGGATTAAGCCCATAAGTTTCCATCCCACATGTTTTAAGTGAATAAAGTGATATTAAATGAAAACTGCCTTATGGAAACAGTAAAATTTGATTGAACTTCACGAACATTAACTCAAATTTTATACGTTTGGTCAGATCGGATTTTTTCTTGATCTATGTATGTTTATTATGCAATAAACGCTGATGGAAACGTTATTTGCAGAAGAACTAATGAATTGCAATTAAGTTTCAGGTAATATTAAAGTTAAACAGATGCACCTGTACGGGTCAGAAGTGGTGAAAACCACGCACCCAATGCACACTGCCGGGAGTTCCCGACGCAAATGTCCGTCACGATGCAACGATTGCCTACTACAGCCTGTAGTACGATTGATGGCCAGCACCTTCTATAGACAAAATCCCTGCAGCCTTCAGCAGGGGGTCTAATTGGGACGTGAGTCCCATCTTTTGTACCATACACCTGTGGCACAAGGTGCACTCTGGACTTAAGCAGCGAAATCTCATGCACCTCATCCACTCCAGGAAGGTACTTCCCATCATCCTCGTTCGTATGGCATTGCATACGGCGTAAACACACGGGGGTCTCGCTGACCCCAAAAGATTCACCTGCCACATGTAGCCAGTTTGTAGAGCGTGATGACGAAACGCTTCTCGGTTGGAACCGGAGGGCCATGGCTTATCTGGGTCAAGGGACGGGCCAGTAAAATTACACAACATGTCAAATCCGAAAATGCTTCAACCAAAGGGTTTCCGGGTTTTCCAAAGTGTCTCTAAACCACGATCTCTCGTTCCCACACACCAAGCCGCCTTCGTCGGGCATTCACATGCATCTGCATCTACATCATCATAGCAATGTGTTGAGCATCATTGTTTTCTTATTGTAGCTTCATATGTCGCTATCAGCTGACACATAAGCACTATTATTATATTATTTGTGCAATATTACTCATTTGTAGGTAGACGCCGCAATCCATTTTGTCTGGCAAAACTTTGTTCACAAATGTCAGCTTGAATCTGATTCAGTGCGAAATTGAATGGAAACAACATCAAATGTGTCAAATCAATTCAATGTACCACTTTGACCACAAAACAGCATGAGACGTCATTATGCACGCAAGTCTTTATTGGCTTTAAAGCCATTGGATGGAAACACCATTTTCTTTTACTGAATTTCAGATAACTCGGTTGACACTCAGTCTTAGTCAAGCAGTGCAGTAGAGAGGAGACACAGAGAGGCCAATACAGACATGCAGCGAGAGCGCACTGGGAGCAAGATGCCTGAATATTGAATAAATTCATATAAAATTTCACAATGATGTCAGTGTCCATCATGATGCTTCGCTGTCGGATTCATCATATTGCCCAACCCTAATTATAAATGTGTTTGTCATTTCATTAAATAAGGTGAGGATTAGCTTACTTTTTCAGTTGCCTCCACCAGAGTTTATTAATTATGATTTATGGACACTTTTAAGGGCATTAATCAGCCTTTTCCATGATCAATTGCCAAATTATTATTTTAAGACCATTCATTTATAACTTTTCTTTTTCAAACAGTGTTTCCCTGGTAACACGGGACAGCATAGCCGTGGTTATTATTTCACAGCTATAAACCAATCAGATTGCTTAATTTGAGCTACCTGTTTAATGATACAACTTAAACACAATTGATTAATTTAGTTTTATTAACTATGGTACAAAAGTCAATTGGAAGTGAATGGTTAACAAGCTCTTAAGTAGAAAGTAGATAGTAGGTTGTTGTTTAAACGTTTTTTGAGAGATTGCAGGCAACCAAGTGTTTACAGAAGGATGGTTATGAATGTAGCATTTTAGGTTAAAGTTGCTTGAGAAATACAAGGGTAAGGGAAATTAATGTGAGCTAGGCTAAGCCTCCACCTCTAACACTACAGTTGTTTAGGGTCCCTTGAGCATAGCAGGTAAACACCTGCTCCCACGAGGAAGGCAGTTGCCAGAAGAGTGTTGTTGGGCTGGGAAGCTGAGGATGTTTAGACTAAAGTGAAACGTCATTTCTTCCATTTCTACGGCCTGCCGGGGAGTTTGGCCATTTAAAGGCCCAGTGAAAAGAAATGTGTGGGCAGGGTATCATTTTGAGAGGGATTATTTTCATTATCAGTTAAGAATGACACAAAATGCCGATGTTTCATTGACTCAAGCTCAACTCAATTATTTAATTACACTTTAGTTTGAAAGTTCATTTTTGACCTTGGAACTAGTAATTTGACGAAGCTCATTTTAACTTAAGGTCCACTTACCAGAACTTTTATCCACATCTCATAATACTAAGCCATCTTCATGAAAACTGAGCAAACTAAATGAAAAGCACTGCAAAAGGTCAGTGAATGGACATTGTGTTAGGATCATATTGTGTGGAAAATAACTGTAATTTACTGAGTGAGCCTTTAAGAATCGTAAGGTGGATAACTTGTTTTTTTAAGATTTTTTGGGGGGCATTTTCAACCTTTATTTTTACAGGACAGCTAAAGACATGAAAGGGGAGAGAGAGGGGGAATGACAAGCAGCAAAGGGACGCAGGTCGGAGTCAAACCCCGGCCTGCTGCGTCGAGGAGTAAACCTCCATACTGCATATGGGTGCCCGCTCTATCAACTGAGCTATCCGGGTGGCCAAAGGTAGATAGCTTGTTAATTTGGAAATATCTCAACACATTCATATTTTGAAAAGTAATCAGTTTTGAATCATTCTTCAATTCAAAGTAAAATAAAGTCAAATATACATTTGTTTCACCATTTGTTTTTGTTTTTTGTTTTTTCTAGCTCTCTCTCTTCCACTCTCAAAATAATGAATCCCTATTAGTGGAAGAGAAAGTATTTGGCCTTGTAAACAACCAGCTATGGGGGGAGCCACAAGGATAATCTTGTTAGATTTCCCCTGAACAAATGTGCATGCATGAGCAAGAGTGTTATATTCTTTTACTTATGCACTAAGACTATTTTCAGCAACCTTGATACAACAGGGTTTGTGCATACACAAACACACACAAACAAACAAACACACACACACACACACACACACACACACACACACACTGTGCTTAAAGTCCAAGCAGAAAAGGACGACACATGTGGCAGAGTGGAGGTCTTCCCATGCCCCCCTGCCCTTTCTGTTGGACTTTGACATCTCCCACAGGCTGAACCGTAAATAGTCAGTACCCCCAAAACCTTCACACACAAACACACACACATTCTCTCTCTCTCACACACACACACACACACACACACACACACACACACTATACTTAGATGCCTACTCTGGCCTGCCTCCATATATTCAAACCTCTCTCCACAGTGAGTTGGAGCACATCAGCTTGACTTTAAACAGAGACAAAGCTACATCTTCTCTCTCACTACAGGAAGATTACATTTGAAATGAACATGAAATAATACAACTTAAGATAGTTGTGCAAACATTGGATTTCACCACATACAGCCTTGCTGGCAACCTCAATGAATATCTGTAACTGTTAACGTCCAGTTCACAGTAATAGTTTATATATCAGGAGGAGTCTAATAGCAACACCTCAGAACAGAAACAAGGTTTTATTGAACTAGTTGTTAGAAGCAAGCTACTTCAAAGATTGCACAGTACATTTACTGTATTAAAACTCTGCAACAGCCAACCTAGAGTCAATTAATGTTTAGATGTTAGTTTGTTTTGCTCTTCAGTTGGGTGTAATTGTTACCGTTGGCTGTAGACTTGGTATGGTAGAAAGGTGCGTACACATGCAAACACACTAACTCACACAGACACTGAGATGTTTTGACATATGATCTGATCCCTGCAGCCAAAAAGCACTCAAAAATCAAGAGGCAGTGAAAAAAATAATTTTTCCGCTCAAAGTTGGGACATGAATGTTACAGTAAACTGCTTACAGGGGTACCCCTCATCATGCATCCTCTTACTGGTAGTCCTGCAGCAGCCACTGCAGCTAAACACTTTTCAAGTGAACTTTAGTAGAAGTAAGGCCAAAGCTTGCAAAGCCAAACAATCAAATGACAGATTGACCATTAGGCATGGATTGGCCATTGGGAGTAACGGGAGATTTCCCGATGGGCAGGTCTATTTTTGTGGGCTTGATACGCTGTACTCCAGTTTGATTAGCCCTTAAACATCATTGGCTCACTTGTGTGTCTTTAATATGAACACTGGCCATTTATATCCTTGGTCTTTGACTGACAGGCCCACAGACAGGACAGAGATCACATGATTGGTTTGTCTCTCATCTGAACACTGGCTAATCACATCCCACTATGGCCCACTTCCATCCTATTATAAGGAGGCAGCACATTTAAATCTAATGTTGAACCCTGCTGGTATGTATATGTGTTGAACAGGAGTGCAAGGACGGTTGGTGTCTGGTCGATTGTGTTGGGCTGGTCTAGGTCTCAAAAGTCCAGGGCTAATTATTATTTTTTTTTTTTTTACCCCAGTCCAGCCCTGTTGACAATTACTTATGCAATTTGGTATTTAAGAAGACTGAGCTGCTTAATAAACAATACATCTTTAACAAGGGCACTATATTGCAGCATTTACTGATGTAGTATGACCTTGTAGGGGTAGTGGGACCTCAATAATGGTTATACCTGAATCTTGATAAAAACCGAATAGACAGGGAAAGCCGGAGTAATCAATGCTGAGGGGACAATATTTCCAATGCATAACATGCAAATAAACTGCTTTTGTTTTTTGGGGGGCTTTTCCCTTTATTTTTTAATAGTGACAGTGGATCGACAGGAAAGGTGGGAGAGCGATGGGGATGACACAAAGCAAAGGGCCACATGTTGCATTTGAACCCGGGCCACTGCAAAGGACTCACACGCTCTAACTGGGTGAGCTACAGGTCGTCCCAAATCAACTGATTTATAACTTTTCTTTACTTCACATGATTCAAAATTGATCTACATTTCCCAGTTAAATGTTGCTCCGTGAGCACAGTGCATGATCACAGTTTGGAAGTGTAAGGATAGTTAATTTGTGAAATTGTGAATTTGACTGTATTTTTGTGCATTGTTTTGCCAAAGAAAATGATAATCGGAGAGTACCCCTCCACTTTACATGAAATCTGCTCGTACTGACAGCAAGTCCTAAGTGTGTTACCTAATCCGACAAAACAAATGTCAAGTGTCAGATGCAATTGCAACATTTTGAACACTCTCTCTCTGAAAGGTTACATAGTGCACAGTGCTGTCCAAAAAGGTTTTTTCTGTGTTCTCTCTGTCACTGCATTTAAAATTAAATTTAATTTTATTTAGCTTTGCTGAACACATCAGAATAACTACATAACCTATATTTAGAAAAGTAACAAGTTAACATAAACTTAGTCATCATATTTAGTATTTGGTTGCAAATCCTTTGTATCAAAGATTCTCTATAACTAAGATACCGTGTTACCAGCTGCACATGATAAAAAAAGTACACACTTGAATGGCCGTGGCCTCGTTTGAAAGTGTAGTAACGGTCGTGTGGATGAGTGAAAAGTTACATTTGTATAATGTATTATTTTCTTTTGCGAACCTTATATATTTACACATCTAAAAGCCATATTTAGCATCACGAAAATGTGTTTTGTTACAGCGTTCAGGAACATTAGTTAGCTTATCTGTGTTGCCAGATCTCGAATGAGTTTGTTCCTGAGACAGAAACAGGACTCAAACAAAAATGCCATTTTGTTTCAGAATGTTCGGAAGATATGTGACTTGTGAAAAATGAGTCCAATATTTTCCTTGGTAATTATGGGGTGAAAGAATTGGTCGTAATCATCGTAACCAGATAGGCGTGGCAGAGGAGAAATTATTCTGAGTTGAGGTGTCTCAGTTCTAAACCATCTCTGTTTGAATTCAGCCTCTGCATAGTTGGTTGCAAATCCTGCCTTAAAATATGTAGACATCAGGCAACACTTGGTATCTTCCCTGATGATACTATACCAAGCCTGTACTGCAGCTATCTTCCTTTTTTGCTTTTTTGGCTGAGGGTTGATTTCAGTCTAGTCTTCTGTAAATAAACATTTTTGTTGGATTGAATTCAGGTGAAGAAAATGTTATTGTTAGACTACAAAAAATAGTATAAACTAGTATAAACAAAGCATTTTATATATGTTTAGGATTACTGTCCTGCTGAATTGCCTTAAATGGAGGTGAAGTGTAAAAAGAATATGGATCTAACAGCCCACTCTGGACCCAAGTAGGAACAACCCTGACTTGCATCTATTTTGAGTTATTCAATTTGTTCTTCCACTGGGCATTTAGCAATTAGCTATCCCTTTCACAAACATGATGTGCAGTCCCACAATGCAACTCAAAAATGCCCCACTCTTTATTATGCCGCACAAGCATGCAGGAACTCAGAAGGTACCTGCTGTGCCTCATTCATAGCAGGAATTTTAAGCCTAGGAGTATGAAAAATCCCCCCAAAAAAACAATGCATGTATAAAACATATACAGAAATGTATGACACTAAGAGCATTTGAAAGTCATATATAGACAAGGATGAGGATTTCTATTTAATTCCAAGTTAGTTATCTACAAGTTTGTCACTTACATTGTTTTAAAGCTCAATTCCTTCGAAACTGAAATCCTTTAGTCTTACTAAAGTCTTTGTTGAGCAAAAGGTTTAACCTGAATGCACTCAATACACACAGCCCACTGTAAGCTCTCTAATGTGCAGTTTACCCTGGAGTCTAGTGCTGAAAGTCGTCTTTTGCCAAGACTCAAAAATCAGGCAAGTTGACACAGCATGGCCAACAATAGCCTAATTAGACCTTCCTTAAATAATAAGGTAAACAGTAGCACAAAGCTGAATTGGGTAATAAAAGCTATTTAAGGTTAGAGTGCAATCTGGTAGCTACCCTTGAAGGGCACTGTTTGCAAGAAGCATCAGTCTTTCTAGATGGCTATTAGCATAACTGCAGTCAATTTACAGGTCGAACAGACAAATATTTTAGAGGCAGTACTGCTAACATCAAAATGGTAAACCGAACACATAACAGTTGTTTGGCGTTGGTGTGTTCTTGATTTTAAAAAATGTGTCTTTCACAGGATGAAGGCTGCATGTATCCAGTGAACACTGTGTCTGACTGCAGATGAGAAAGTCCTTAATGTCAAGTTTGACAAATTCAGAATAAGAGACAGAAGCTGCTTCAGTGTATCCTATCCATTGCATTAAAGTAGAGCGGTAGTAGAGCCGTCGCCTACCAATTGGGGTTTGATCCCTGGCCCCTGCAGTCTACATGTTGAAGTGTCCCCGGGCAAAATACTTAATCTCTGATTGTTCCCAATTAGGACTGCACGATATTGAGATCAGAATTAAGTATCATGATTATTTGTTGATTTTAACCAAAACAAATGTTATTGTCACATAGGCTATTTATAACTGCTTTCACATCCATATTATGCTGCATTCCTCTTATGCTGATGTTGTATGCCCGTTATCTTCCGGGCAAAATATCAACAGGGATTTTGGTGCCTCATTACGGTGCCACTTAAATGTCTGCGTTGCAAAAAAAAAACAACTTAATGTCAGAAGTGTGGACCGGCGCTGTCGCCGCTCTGTCTCTGTTGCTGGGAGCCGTGTGTGAGTGAATGGGGGCGGGGCTGCGCGGAGAGGAAGAGGAGAGATCCAAACAGAGGCACGGCTTTACAGAAGAAATGTGTTATGTAACTCATTAAAAAAAAATAATAATAAACGGAGATCGTGATTAAAATTCGATTAATTGCGCAGCCCTATTCCCGATGCTGCGCCATCAGTGTGTAAATCTGAGTGAATGTTTATCTAATTAAGCACATGGCAGTGTATAAATGTATATGTGAATGGGGTGAAAGCTTGTTGTGTAAAGCATTTTGAGTGGCAAGTCTAGAAAAATGCTATTTACAGTACACGCATTCAATTACCAGAACCATTTATAAAGATGCTTTTATAAAATACAAAGAGGAAACTATCATGTACATACCTTAGAAGTATAAAAAAAATCAACCCTAACAACTAAACACTAACAAGATTTAGAAACAGATGTGAAATAGCTGTGATCTCAAGTTTTTTTTTTTTTACAGAACAGCCAAAACCATGATGCCATTTATCATTGAGTTTACACCATGGAAAACATGCATTCAATCAAGCTACAGAGCCATATGGAGAGAGGAGGATGAAGGGGAGAGAGAACACACACACAACAAACATAATGAGAGATTGATTTTTCATCCATCTGTCCAGAGATGCTGTGAGGACCACAATGCTTGCAATAGTGTTTTTGATTGTAAAGTGAGAATTGGTCATGGTTAAATCAATTCTAGCACCGTGCCATGGTATGCAAATGACAGACAGAAGGAACACTGAATCTGCGGCAGTAATTAACCATCCTAAATGGCTCATTAGAATTCATGATTTTATTAGCTAATTAAGTATTTTATGTGCTTACTTAAATGCTGAATTGACAAGAGTGTCTGCTTTTGGCCAAATTTCTACAGCTGGAACAATCGCTCAACCAACCTTCATTTGGGAACTACAGTACCTCTGTTAGACAGGAGCCTCGTATAATAAGATGTTACCTCTACTATGTTGCAAGCAAAGTCATTATGTACAATAGGGCTGCACAATATGGGGAAATATATGCTATAACATTGTTGAATATGGCGATATGGCTTGCGATAAATTTACCGACATCAAAGTGTACTCGGTTCTGCATTTCTGCTGCTTTCATGTTCTGCTAAAAACAAATACAATACAACAAATCGCTTGTTGAGTTTAAAGCTAATGAAAGGAAATAATTTCCAACATTCTTCTATTGAACATTAAAACAAATCACTTAAACAGAGAAAGACAGTTATATTTGAATGTGCAGTTGTCTACTGATTTTCTTTCTTTCTTCTTTCAACTAACACAAAACCTCTGAGTCTCCATTGCAGCCTTTTGCAATGTGTATATTGATAAGTTGATATTGCAATGACGATTAAAAAAAATGATATATTGTGCAGCCCTAATGTACACATTATTAATTGACAGTGTAAAAAAAGAAACAGACATCTAAAATAAATATTTGGAAGTGCAGTAACTACAGTACTTCATTATGAGGAAACAATGCAAAACCTTTCTTCTCACTTCAAAATAAGTGATTTAAATACCATAATGTGTTAAAGAAAAGGCTTGTCCAAAACCAGTCACATTGTTCACAGGGTTAGATCCAACCCCCTCCACTGTAAAGCTGTGTGTGGCAGAGAGGCTGTGTCTCCAAATCTCATGGCAATATTTCTACTAAAAATGATAATAAAAAGTATTATTTAAATAGGAAACTAGAGAGACGGGGGATCTACCAGCCCACCATACCTACTGTACACTCTGTTAAAGGTAAAACAGACAGATCTCTACTATGACGTTAGATAGTATGACTAAGAATCTGTTCAGTAACTCCTTTTACTTTCTGGTCACCTCGGTAGAGTTTTGTTAAATTTGAACACCTGCCAGGAATCAAGGACGTTTGCTTGTAAAGATGAAGAGCAAAAGAAATACTAGAGAGCCTAAATGGGTATTTGTCATGTCATTTTACTGTAGGTGTCATTCATGTGGAGTGCACCATCTTGATTTACATTGGTTCACCTTGGACACTATGACTGCTGACAACTGTAACACTTCACCTTGCACACAGAAAAAACACAACTACTGACCCACAACTGGTGACAGTTACACCTACTGTACAGTAGTGCCTGAAATTAATTTCATAAATGCAAGGGGTTCTTTTAATCCCAGAGGTGTGAAGTTAGCTATCATCAAAAAGTCTACGACAAATATCATAAGCATATTGTTCACATAGTCTAAATTTATAACTTATGATTTACAGGGCATACTGTATATAGTAAATGTCAGCCAAAAAGACAGGTACACATCTATGGTATCCCTGATTACATCTTGGACCACTTTAAAAACAGTTTTACGGGATTGCGACTGCTTGTCGCATCGCCTGTCAAACTGCCCGCGGCCCCCTACCTTCCCGCTTGCATCTCTCAAAAAACTAATTACTAGGCGCGCCAATTGCGTGTATGGTCACGTGATTACCAGAAGTGTAGAGATAGGGATGTATTGGTATGAAAATTTAACCTCACAGTTACAGTGACCAAAATTATAACAGTTTTTTGTATTATTGTGGTATTTTTAAGTGTGTTTAATGCCTTTAGCAGCAACATTTTTATGCATGTTCTGCAGACAAGATAACTATCTTCATTCAACTGTCCTTTGGCATTCTTATAATAACCCAAATATGGCCCTGCTTCAGATTTAGTCCTCTTAGAGGGCTAATAAATATCCTGAGCACTGTCATCTTGTAACCTAATCACTAGTTATTATATTACCCATCTTAAATGTCATTGCTTATATGGGCAAACAAAATGTATTATTTTAATAAGAATTTGTATTTTTCTTATGTATTATTCTATTTGTTTCATTTCTACTGTTCTTCATTTCTACTGCAAAGCACAAATGTCTATAAGGGTGTGTTTTTTGTTATTCAATTTTATAAAAGATTAGGTTATTTAAAAATGTTATGCACATGTTCAAGTTGAGAAATAGCCTACACCTTTCAAAATGTTTGTATTTTTGTGCTTTTTCCTTGTTAGGCTAATCAAGTAAGTAGACTCATGATACCATTATATCGCAATCACAGTATTGTTGATCACAATCACAATATGACTTTTTCTCCAGATATACACTCACCGGCCACTTTATTAGGTACCCCATGCTAGTAACGGGTTGGACCCCCTTTTGCCTTCAGAACTGCCTCAATTCTTCGTGGCATAGATTCAACAAGGTGCTGGAAGCATTCCTCAGGGAGTTTGGTCCATATTGACATGATGGCATCACACAGTTGCCGCAGATTTGTCGGCTGCACATCCATGATGCGAATCTCCCGTTCCACCACATCCCAAAGATGCTCTATTGGATTGAGATCTGGTGACTGTGGAGGCCATTTGAGTACAGCGAACTCATTGTCATGTTCAAGAAACCAGTCTGTGATGATTCCAGCTTTATGACATGGCGCATTATCCTGCTGAAAGTAGCCATCAGAAGTTGGGTACATTATGGTCATAAAGGGATGGACATGGTCAGCAACAATACTCAGGTAGGCTGTGGCGTTGCAACGATGCTCAATTGGTACCAAGGGGCCCAAAGAGTGCCAAGAAAATATTCCCCACACCATGACACCACCACCACCAGCCTGAACCGTTGATACAAGGCAGGATGGATCCATGCTTTCATGTTGTAGACGCCAAATTCTGACCCTACCATCCGACTGTCGCAGCAGAAATCGAGACTCATCAGACCAGGCAACGTTTTCCAATCTTCTATTGTCCAATTTCGATGAGCTTGTGCAAATTGTAGTCTCAGTTTCCTGTTCTTAGCTGAAAGGAGTGGCACCCGATGTGGTCTTCTGCTGCTGTAGCCCATCTGCCTCAAAGTTCGACGTACTGTGCGTTCAGAGATGCTCTTCTGCCCACCTTGGTTGTAACGGGTGGTTATTTGAGTCACTGTTGCCCTTCTATCAGCTCGAACCAGTCTGGCCATTCTCCTCTGACCTCTGGCATCAACAAGGCATTTCCGCCCACAGAACTGCCGCTCACTGGATGTTTTTTTTTTGGACCATTCTCTGTAAACCCTAGAGATGGTTGTGCGTGAAAATCCCAGTAGATTAGCAGTTTCTGAAATACTCAGACCAGCCCTTCTGGCACCAACAATCATGCCACGTTCAAAGTCTCTCAAATCACCTTTCTTCCCCATACTGATGCTCGGTTTGAACTGCAGGAGATTCTCTTGACCATGTCTACATGCCTAAATGCACTGAGTTGCCGCCATGTGATTGGCTGCTTAGAAATTAAGTGTTAACGAGCAGTTGGACAGGTGTACCTAATAAAGTGGCCGGTGAGTGTAACAGCCCTAAGGTAAACACTCATGCTTTGGTAGGGAACATGTCTATTAGATGAATGTATAGAGAGTTAACACCTACCAAAGTCTAATTCCTTGTGTATGTCAGTATACTTGAGTGAATAGTTTATCTTTAGGGCTTTATCGCTATTATATATTATTATGCTCTAAATGATGTGCATTTTTTAGGTAAGAAAATTTTTTTGTCACATACAGCAAACATCTCCTCGCTATCCATGAGCTGCCTATGCCCTGAACAGACTGTACGAAAAGGCGTCTCTGTAGCTCTGAGCCCAGGCTCCACACACGGCACCAAAAACAATCTGGCCAACCTGCACCTCGAAAGATACACAAACAGTGTTCCAGCGTTCCAGCGTTCCAGCCAATAACGTCAAGAAGGATTTTGGAGGTGGGGTTGGGGGGGTTAGAACGCAGAAGCACTGAAGGGAGAGAGAGGGAAGGGGATGAGGAGGAGGGAGGAGATCGTTTTGATTGAAAATATTTTGAATATCAATAAGAAGTGCCGTTACATCGCTTAGAGCACCTTTAAAGTCACACTAAAGAACTTTTTGTACCTTTAAATAATGTTTTCAAAATCATTTCAGTGGTTCATCAACTCAGCACTTCTGCATTCGAGTTTGTGGCTCTCTACCGGCTATAACCACACTATGCAAGTTTGCCAGATCGGGTAGAGGTTCCAATTAGACAAATTGGGACAATTCTGCTTCCATCCTGTAGAGGGACCAAGCAGGAAAAGTTCTCTAGTGTTGCTTTAAGTCAAAACCATGATTTGTTTCCCCATAGCCTACCTTCTCCCAACAGTGAGGTCTATACGGTGCACACTATATACAGTTGTGTTCAAAATAATAACAGTCCAACATCACTAACTTCATAAATCATATTTTTTGAAGAAGTGTTAAGTCTACACGGCAAATAATTTACTAGTAAGTGTTGTAGAGTCATAGAAAACCAACAAACCAAACAGTCATGACATGCATGCTGCTCATTGTGTGTAATTGAATCTGTAATTTAAAGGGGCATGTTCAAAATAATAGAAGTGTTGTGTTCACTAAGTGAGGTGATTGACTCTGTGAAGAAATTGGTGTCAATTATGGCCCATATTTAAGGAAGGAAGAAAGCTAATGTTGTGCAGGCTGGTTACAGTGCCTTTCAGACTGAAACACTCAGCAAAATGGGTCGTTCCAGACATTGCACTGAGGAACAGCAGACTTTGATTAAAAAGTTGATTGGAGAGGGGAAAACATATAAAGAAGTTCAGAAAATTATAGGCCGCTCAGCCAAAATGATTTCAAATGCCTTGAAATGGCATCCAAAGCCTGAACGACATGGGAAAAAACAGTCAGTTAGGAATGGATTGAAGAATAGCCAAAATGGCAAAGGCTCAACCAATGATCAGCTCCAGGAAAATCCAAGAAGATTTAAAATGACCTGTGAGTACTGTTACGATCAGAAGAAGACTATGTGAAGCAAAGCTATCAGCTAGAAGCCCCTGCAAAGTCCCACTGCTTTACTGAATAGGTTGAAATTCGCCAAAGGACACATTGACTGGCCAAAGGAGAAATGGCGCAACATTCTGTTGACTGATGAGAGCAAAATTGTTCTTTTTGGGTCTATAGAGGCCGCATACAATTTGTCCGACAACCCCCATGTTCAGGACCCCACTATTGCTTAGTTACCTATGTACATGGTAGTTCTTGAACTCTTGAACTGAAGCTCTCGTGGCTACACTGCGGTGTCAGGTTACATACATAGTCATTATTACGGACATAACGGCAAAATGTTTTTTGTGGAAAAAGTACATTTTGGAATATTGGATTGTATGAGTTCAACAAACGACTAGTGCGGACTTCACCGGAAAACAGGAAATAAACAGAGGTATGGATTAAGACAACTTTTATGCCTTTTTGACACATCTACTGCAGTCAGATTTGCTGTGTTCCCTCGGAAGGAATCACTGCAAATGGTTAAGCAATTGTGATGACATTTTGAACATGTTTAGAGGCTAAAAACACGTTTAAAACTTGCCCTGTTTAAGCCTGTTGGGTGCTAACTCTAGCAGGAGAATAACAAGGTGTAGGCAGCATCGATTGTTTTAATTTTTCTTCCTACTGACAGTACTGTAAATTTACAAACAACAGAGCTACGTGTTGAAAACAACCGGAATTCTCCTTTAAATTCATGAAAAGCCCTAGCCAGGGCTACACCACCTACCTGAGTGGCGCGTGTGCAACAACGCCATGTTAACATGTTAAGCCTTTTATGCATGGTGTCCATACTGTATATGCATGTGGCATAGCCTTTATAAACATTTTCCAAAAGTGTTAGAAGTGTATTGACATTAATGCATGGCAACACCCCACTGTTGTCTCATGATGTCACACAACTATCTGATTTTTCAGTTAAGTGCAGTGATGCATGAGCATTTACCTGTTGCCTCTAGCAGCTGGCAGCTTTCCTATTAACAGTGTTTAATCATGCTACAGATGGAATTTACATAAGTAGTAAAATACATAAGAGGCAAACACTGAGGCTACTGACTAACTGAATCCTACTACTCTCAGTGGAAAGTATGAACTGAAAATAGGTCACCCTATTATATCATCAACCACTCATTATGTCTTCAAACTCTGTAATATTAAGAAAGAACATGCACCATGTTGCATGTGCAGCATTCATCCCTACAGATAAGTGGAAAGTAAAAAAGTAATTGCTTGCATGATGCAACTTGCATCCATCCCCAATGTTCCACCGCATACCTGCGGCAGAATGCACGTTTCTGTGGCAACTACAGCAGACAGAATGGGTAGCAACAGTGTGTCATTGCTGCCGGCGCATCTCACTACGGATGCCAGGGCAATTATCACCGACTCCTCATCTGACAGCAGTTTCCTACCTAACAACCAGGACATGGACAAACTAAAAACAAACTGCAGAAACTAGAATATGAAGGAATATCACACCCACACTATCTGGATATGTGCGTGATCTTTTCCCAAATCGGAAGCGTGTCTTACCTGTTTCTGCTGTTCCATGAGGGAGAGGAGGAGGAGGAGCAGCAGGCGCATCAGGATTAAGATAGATGCCGCATTTAGAAGATCAGGAGATAACGGAAAGCGAGCTGTAGCAGAAACGTGGTGGTGCTATTCCTTAGCTCGTTCAGTAGGCTACAGCTTCCATACTGTAAGGCGAGGAGCACCATTGTTGCGCAATATTATCTTAACTGAATCCTCTTTTTCCGCGAAGCTTCTAACCAGTGATGTTATTAAAATTCAGTTTATTACGGAGGCAAACATAACGTGGCCTGTAACTTACATCATCATGACATCGCGTTGACAACTGATTTTAACATTGGCACAAAAAAAGACTAACTTAGGCACTAATGTTATGCTTTAAGCCAGCCTTGTAGTACAACTACTTCAAGTTAAATTAATATAAGTGGCAACCCTTATCTAACGTTAATTCCCTTACATTTATAACGATATTCCCAATTTCCTTTAGCTTGAGTTATTAGCTTGCCACACGTGCTTTAGCATTAATTTAGTCTCACATTGCCAGACCTAGTTAGCGTTAGCTGACTTATTGCATGCAGGTGTCTGGTAGTGGATTCCAACAAATTGCTTTATCCATTCACACGCCTTTTAATAACCATAATCATAATAAACTGCCGCTCCGCATTGCATTATCTGCGTTAACGTGTACATATAAGCTAATGCTAGCTTGCTAGCACTTCGTTTTCTCAACAACTTCAAGCTAAACTTAGACTACAACATCGGAGTTAGAAGAAGAAGAAGTTGAAGAAGAAGAAACATTTTCGTACAGTTGTTGTGTTGAATGCCAGATTAAAAAACGCATTAGAAGATTAATAAAGATAAATTAAGTGTACCCATAAAATCCGTATTTGTAAAATCCTAACATAGCGTTAAAGCTGAATATATTGGCTATTTTTATTTTTTTGTAAACACTTATTTTCATAACGGATCCCTTAAATAACTTATTGTAAACCATTGTGACCACAATATGTACATTTTACAGTTAAAAAATAAGCTTGACATTGCTTTCCCATGAAATGGCAGGACTGGTTTTGTAATGACCTAATTCGGTATTTTCTTCTTACTTAGCCAAAATATGCTGAAACAGATATATCTCCAATACGCTTACTGGCCTGTCCAATTTATTGGAAAAACAACAAAATATGTCACTTTAGACATTTCATGTGGCACAGAGGTCACATTTTCGGTGGGCCCCCTGGTCATAGAGAAATTCTGGGCAATGTGGACATCATGGCTAAATAAGCTGTTAAAAGAGAAATGCACTGCAGTCTGCAGATATCAATATTGCACTTTCAAAGACAGATGGATATGGTATAGTAGTATTTTTGGGACTTTTTTGTCTTCAATTGATAGGACAGCTGTAGACATTAAAGGGGGTAGAGAGAGGGGGGACCACATGCAGCAAAGAGCCACGGATTGGAATCAAACCCAGGCCACTGCACTGCAAGGACTGAGCCTTGGTACAGAAGGCACATGCTCAACCAGATGAGCTACCAGCATGCCCTGTATTGTGTATTTTGTAAGGTAATAAATGTACATCCTCCAAACTTCACTTTGACAGCTATTGTATTTGCAAGACAGCCTTATAGAGACAGCTGGCTCATTAAAAGCTGGAGAAACCAAGCTTGGGTGTTTGTTTCCCTTCCACTATTGTATAATGCCACAAATGGTTATAGTTGCACGACATTGGGTGTCAGGTTAATTCCTGTCAGATCACAGACCTTTAACAACCAAAATAACATACATGTCTATTTATTCCCTCTCTTACCTATTGTGCATGCTTGTTTGAGGTAGTATTGCTTAGGTCATTCTGCAGTGGGCAACATGCAGCGCTGGAAATTGATTTACTGGCAGAGATTTAGAATTTTCCATTACACAGCACACGTGTTGCCAGGGTGGGTTGGTTGGAAACGGCCCTTATTGGGTTATGTATTCCTTAAACCACACCTGTCTTTGTGACAAAACTTTTGTTCTTTGCCTGCTGTCACTGCAGCATACCGTAATGAGTTTTGTTGTCCATTATTAAAGACAGATGACAGGGTTTGTGTTCACTTCACCCATACTGAATGCTGTATTTCTGTGATGTCTATCAGCAGATGGGTCGCTGACCTGCTCTCTTACCCTGGCCAGGGTGGGCAGAAGCACAAATTGAGCAGCAAGAACAGATGGGAGCGAGACGGATGACAGGAGGATGAGACAAGAGCTGTGTGCTTAATATTTAACCAGTGAAGAAGCATGCTGTGCTGCCCAGGGTGAGGGGAGGGCGGGGGTTATAAATAAAGGTATCACACTGAAGTGACACCGATTAAGTGTTGGGGAGACTACACTTTTCCTCCACAGTATTTTCAATCACAATATACTGAGGGGAGAAGTAGTTTACATGTAATATTGTGCTGGTGCTAAGGGTGTAGCAGCCTGCGGGTGTAGCAGCCTGCAGTAAGCAAATGAACAATATTATTATGGTATAGCATTAATAGTGTATTATGTGTTATGCAAATTAGTAGTAAATTGTGCTGTAAAGATCTAAGGAGAAGGGAGGAACTGCAGCAGCGCCCCCAATTGAGAGTTACCTGAACAGCAGCCCTCCCCCTTCTGGCCCCTTCATTAATCAACACACAGAGGATTAATCACTATATTGGCCACACCACCACACCTCTGTATTCTTGTCCACATTCAAAAGCTCTGTTAACATTTTAAAAGTTTTTAAGTGAGCATGTCTACAGTGAATCCCTTGTTTAGACATGCTGCTACAACTAAAAACTAGAACTGAGGCACCGTTACAACAAATGGAGCTGAATGACCCAGTGGGTGATTCATTTTTTTTTTTTTTTTTTTTAATCCATGGCCAGCTTGTTACTGGGTCAGCCGCAGCTTGACCATAATATGAAACAGTAGCTTTTCATCACTCAAACCTCAAGAGCACCGTGCATGTGTATGACACTATCAGCTGAAACTAAGAATACTTAGATCACTTAGAATAAGATAGGTAAAAACAACTGTGAAATGGTTTCTCAAAAATGCCTCTAGTTAGGGAGAATGGTACCATCATGTGGTATTTCTGGCCAGGGGAGCCCAATATTTTACATTGGGTAAATATTGATTTGCTGTTTTGTTGAGGCAGATTTATTCAGAAACCAGGAAACAGTAGGACCACTACATACTGTCAAGTGGCCTCATTTCTACCAGTAAACGACAATTCATCTTCTCATAGTAGCTTCTTTTTTAACATAAATTTTGACAAGTCTAAATTATTTTACAAAGGAAAAACTGGCTGTTACTTTCCTTAGCTGTTAAGTTGTACTACACACATTATTTTCAAGGGATTGTTCGACATTTTGAAAAATACGCTTTTTCACTTTCTAGCCGACTTAGATGAGAAGATAGATACCACTCTGCAGATTGAGTGGTATTGATCTTCTCATCTAACACCCTGCAAGAAAGTGAATAATCGTACTTACCATATTGTCAAACTATTCATTTAAATTAATTTACTGCCGATAAAGGCATGTTTAACCCCTTTGTTTCATTTGTTCCTTGACTTTGAAGTTCAAGTACCACAAGTCAGTCAAAATGGCTCAGGCAACCAGATGAACAAACACATTTTTCCATATCAGCAGCTAAGCCAGTCGCTGACTTGATATGGCCCTTGTCAAACAGAGGTTTGAGTGAGCAGTAAGACAAAAACATGTTATTAGTCACCTTTGATTTATTCCATTTGCCACTTAATATAGTTCATTATAAATTTGTTTCTCTTTTTATTAGAGAACCTTTTTGTCCTTAAGGTACAGCAGCCCAGAAATTCATTTAACCTTTTAAATGCCTTTACAATAGTCAAATCCTCAATGCAATGAACAGAGCAGGTTTATCTGTAAATTCAAAATTGTGTGTAAGCACAATAGCCCAAATTGGTTCCCCGATTATGAGCCACAGCAATAATTACTCTGGACTAAGCTCACCTCAAGTAGGCCTTGAACAGAAGTAGCTTGCATTTAATTTTCAGCATAAAGACAAAACATCCATTGGTAATATTGACGGCTAAACATGTCCCTGCAATCTTTATATTGACATTTCTTTCCCTCCTTCAGACAATTCCCAATTTCCATGAGCACACTCACATCTATCAGCCGGGTCTATTCAGCTGCTGTGTATGAACAATCATTCTGTGCTTGAAGCGGATCAACTTTCTAGTGTAGACATTATGTAAATCTCCTCTCCTTCCAGAATAAATATAGCCCGGCAACACACCCTAGTTTCTTAGGAAACGTCACTTATAATTGGTGACAAATTAAAGACAGTACAAGAGAAAGAAACTGCATCTGAGATAACAGTACAGTAGGTCTTGGCTAAATATGATGAATAATAAGAGATATCCTCACATCTTGGAATGCATTGCAATGCAAATCTCAATAACTCTTTCAGCAGACTCATTTTGTGCCTGAATATATTTCAAGACGTGGGTAACATTGACTCCATGGATTAACAGTTGTGAATTTGACAGACAAGCCTGCATTGCATCAGGATTTTCCAAAAAAAAAAAAAACACCTAAACAAATTATATAAATCCACTGTGCATCAATGGGGTTATTGGTGGGATTTTGCTGGTAAAAACATAATTCAAGGAATCTGTGAGGCATCTAAGACAAATGTTCCAAAGATGTCTTCTCTGGATTTATGCTTCGGCAGTTGTTGGAAGAACTCTCACAAACAGAGTTTTGGTGTCTAAGGATTTTACTGATGAATCAGCTGGCAGCTCTGAAAAGCATAGACAAACAAACAGTTACAACATATGTTTGTTTATAAATATGGCTAAAATTAAATGCGGAAAAACATTTAAGCATTAAAGCTTTTTTTTAAACCCTCCAAAGATCTTAAAGCGCCCATATTATGCTCATTTTAAGGTTCATAATTAGGGGTCCAAGCCCAAGGTTGTAAGGACTGTGGTAGCAAAGCTAAGCGGTTCACACAGCAGGAGCTGTGGAACCCTATTGTTTTTCTAAGGATTATTCTTCTCCAGCTGGCAAAAAACATTTGCCAGCTGACAGTAGCAGACAGTTTTCTCTTAGTCAGGAATTAAAACATAATAACAAACCCACTCTCTAAACCATTTTCCTTATCAATGAAATGTTGGATGATGAAGGTAAGAACTATCAATCAGATTTTCCCCTCACTGCTGAGAATTACTTGCGTAATTAGTGGATGCTAAAGTCAATATGATATATCCATCATCTTTTCCTCTTACCCTCAGTGAGATCCTGGTCCAGGTAGAGTTTGAGCCGTCTGCTGCGGAGGCCAAAAACCTTGGCAGCCTCAGACAGCAGGCCTGAGTAGTCAAGTCCATTTTGGCCCACTGGGTTCGCCAGCAGGAGGGTGCCCACTTCTCCTGTCTGGCCCTCTGGAGGAGATAGGAAGAATGTTGAAGGGAAGTGAACCAGACAGACTTCATTTCCTTCACAAATTAAGAAATGATTGGCTTGTTAGTGAAGCTTGTTCACAAGTCCTGGAAAGGTGACAATCCTAAGCCATGGGAAAAGGGAAGAAGACAGAGAGAAGGAATGATAGATCAAAAAGAGAGGTAGAGAGAGTGAGCCAGGCTGATCAATTGATAGATTTAGGGTCAAAGGAGCAAGGTCAAAGGGTTTGAGTGTGAATGACTTAAAGGATAAAGCTGGATTATGGTACGTTGCCTTCAGTACAGAGTGCAACACACAATGAGTGTATTCTGGAGGTGGAAAATAACTAAGCACATTTATTTAACAGCTACAGTTTCTAGTTACTGTACAGATTCAGAGTTCATACACAAAACATATGATCAACCTGTAAAATATGAAGATTAAAAGGAATAGTTTGACATTTTGGAGAAAAACGCATTTGATTTTTTTCCCGTATGGTAAATATAATAGACTAAAAACAGCTGGCTGAGACGGCAGCACAGATCTAGAACAAGAAAGCAAAATAAACGTATAAATCAAATCAATCTTTATTGTTTCCAAGTGGGAATTTGTTTTGAGGCCACAGCAGTCATGTAAATGACAAACAGTGAAACAACAGGCATACAATGATTATTTTACACAATGTCTAAATAGCCCTTTAAAATTTGCTCCATCTTAAACATAAATGCAGGAGATTAATTTGTGATTTTTGTATAGTGGTATTGCTAATTTAACTTCAGTAAAAGATTGCAGTATTTTTTCCAGTTGGAACTATTGAGAGATGTACAATGTCTGGGTCAGACTGTGATCTGTGCGTCTAAAGCAAAGGGTCTGATCTGATGTGTTGGAGCTAAAAATTTGTCAGCAAGGTAAATTCATCGTTGGTTCTGGTCTCTCCAGGGGTCTCATTTATGAATGTGTGAAAATATGCATTCACCACTTCCCACGCAAAGGTTGTGATTTATAAATAACAAACTTGACAGGAGAATGTGCGGTCCTCCACGCAAACTCTGACCCTTGCTTACGCACGTTTTGGAGACAATGGAAATTGGCGATGCAGATGGTGAGGAGGTGAACTAATGTCAGACTGCAGAAAGTAAATGTGAGAATAATGATTACCCTTAATGTTCCAGCAATGTTATTTGCGCTTGTCCTGAGTAATAATTGTTCCATAAACACCTTGAAAATCAAAATTTGTTTTTAATATTTAATCGGTGCTGTCTCACTGTCACATTGTCCGCTACGGCGTGCAGGAGGATGAGATGGCCCGACTCAATGTATGATAGCATCAAATACCCTACCATTAGATAACGACAGAACACAGTGTAAATAACTAAATGTCTGTGCATATATAATCAAATGTCAAAGTCTAAAAATACAGCAAAATCGTTACACCTAATGTGCTCGTTATTAATCCGAACTTTAATACTGCTGGTGACAAAACCTGCATGAAGAAAAGTGTATTTGCCTTTTACACTTTCGTCTTCAAATTGTATCTCTGGGTGTGGGGTAGTTGATGCTGTGCTGTAAACAAAAATACTGCAATGACCCCCCCGTGCGTAATGCTGCATGATGGCACTGCTGGCTTTGCAGGAAGAGAGGTTTTTTGCCTTTTCTCCGCCAGTCGTCATGATTCAGCGTCACGAAAGAACAACTTCCAGGGTCATTAACATACTTATCAGCATTCACGAGGTGCTTTGCATTTGCATATTTATGGTTAAAAATGACCATGTTCAGGACGGGATAAGGGGTAGATTCACGACGCACACTTGTGGGTAATCTGTGATTTATAAAGAGAACATTGCTTACAGATGCGTGCGCACTTTCTTATAAATCAGAATTTTTTTGGCGTACGCCATTTTTGGCTTTGGGCACTACATACACTTTTAGTACGGATCCTACGCACAGTTTTATAAATGAGACCCCAGGGAATTTGTTAAATGTAATTGAAAAGAGTAATGGCAGCCTTATAACAGCCAGAAGGACTGATGGATCTGTGCATAGCTGTATGTACAGTAAGTGTCAGTGTGTATGTACAGTAAGTGTAAGTGTGTGTGTGTGTGTGTGTGTGTGTGTGTGTGTGTGTGTGTGTGTGTGTGTGTGTGTGTGTGTGTGTGTGTGTGTGTGTGAATATCTCACCAGCTGGTTGTGCGTTGCAGAGCAGCAGGTTTACATAAGGACACAGGAGGGTGTCGGAGGTGAGGGTGGGGCCAGGGGAGGAAGAGCCTGAAGTCACTGACAAAGTTTTACCGCTCAAAGCCTGAAGGTCCATCTTGCTTGTCAACTCTGTAATAAAACACACAAATGCACACACACAGGCGCAGAGAGGACTTTTAGAATTTTATCTGGGTTACTATGGAGCCCCTAAACTGAGTAAATCTTCAGACAAAGTAGCATTACAGTTGTAGCTAGCGAACTTTGATGGGGTTAGCTCACGGTTCAAATTCTTAACCTACATTTGCAGGAGTTTATTTAATGATGCTACACCAGTTATACTGCATATCATTTTACAGGGTCCATAGTTAACTACAATCATAAAAATGCTACAACGGTAAAGGTTAGTTTCTTTAGTCTTTACATGAGGATGTAGCAAGAAGATGGCTGTAAAAGACCCACAGTCAAATCAAATAAAATGAGATGGCAGATCTTTCTACCGTAACAGTGATTTGCCGCATTTAAGTCTTTCTGAGGGGCCATAACCAGTTCTCACCAGTCCCGCCGTTGAAGAATCTGAGCTGGGTGTTATTTGTTCCAAAGATGCTGCTGCACACTCTCTTCAGCTTGTCCAAGTCAAGTTGGTTATCCCCTTTGGGGTTCTCCAACAGCACCACCCCCTCTGAACAAGAAACCAGTCGGACAAGAATTGCAGATAAGATGCGGAAAAATGGTGTGGTACATATCCTATTTAGAGCCTGACCGATAAAGTATTTTTAAGACCGATATAAATATTTGGTTATTTAAAAATCCAATATATCAAAATCCAGAAACACATTACAAAACAAACAGATTTCCCTAACATTAGTTATCTGAAGAAGAGTTCTCACTAAAATAATATGATAATTTGTTTTATTGTCACAACAGAACATCAAATTATATTAAAGTTCTGATAAATAAAATGTATAAAAATACAAACTTGAAATATGGAACTTAAAGTCCTTTGACGTTGTAGAGCACCCTCTGGTGGACAAACTATGCATTGGCAACACTCATAACATGGTTGACAGTCTGTTTTTATATTTTTAATATTCATTTATCAGAATCATTTATTCATCGGATAAATGAATATTTAAAATATATTTTTTTAATTGGTCATTATAAATGCCGATACCAATAGATCAGGAAATGCTTAATAGCGGCCCGCCGATATATTGGTCGGGTTCTAATCCTATTATCACCACTTTAAGCAGATGTTCAATTTTCCCCAAAATGTAAAATAACCTAAGAGCAAACTTCTATTGACAGTTAAACAGTTTGACGACCAACCCATGTGCTACCTTGTTCTTTGTTGTTGACATTCACCCTGACGTTCATATAGGCGCAAGCTGGTCCATTTAGAGGAGGCAGAGAGGCTGAAGATCCCTTTACTATGGTTAACTCCAAGTCTGAGCCCTTCAACTGCAACAACAACAAAAAATAGTATAAAAATACGACTAGAGTATGACAGAGGCAAAAAAGAAAGACGTGCTGACTTTTTATGTTCTTTAAACTAAAAATCTAATTGTGACTTTTAACACACATTCAGAGTGGTTATATGGGAATCACTAAGAGGAAACTTTACACATCTTCTACACACACACAGTGTTACCAGCATGTTTCATAAATGGTGAAACACTGTGGTACACAACAAGCTGCCTG
>JABXJD010000448.1:292500-418267 GCA_013375575.1 Percina caprodes | reverse complement strand
TGTCCTGGCCTGGCCTGGCCTGGCCTGGCCTGGCCTGGCCTGGCCTGGCCTGGCCTGGCCTGGCCCTGGCCTGGCCTGGCCTGGCCTGGCCTGGCCTGGCCTGGCCTGGCCTGGCCTGGCCTGGCCTGGCCTGGCCTGGCCTGGCCTGGCCTGGCCTGGCCTGGCCCTGGCCTGGCCTGGCCTGGCCTGGCCTGGCCTGGCCTGGCCTGGCCTGGCCTGGCCTGGCCTGGCCTGGCCTGGCCTGGCCTGGCCTGGCCTGGCCTGGCCTGGCCTGGCCTGGCCTGTGGCCTGGCCTGGCCTGGCCTGGCCTGGCCTGGCCTGGCCTGGCCTGGCCTGGCCTGGCCTGGCCTGGCCTGGCCTGGCCTGGCTGGCCTGGCCTGGCCTGGCCTGGCCTGGCCTGGCCTGGCCTGGCCTGGCCTGGCCTGGCCTGGCCTGGCCTGGCCTGGCCTGGCCTGGCCTGGCCTGGCCTGGCCTGGCCTGGCCTGGCCTGGCCTGGCCTGGCCTGGCCTGGCCTGGCCTGGCCTGGCCTGGCCCCTGGCCTGGCCTGGCCTGGCCTGGCCTGGCCTGGCCTGGCCTGGCCTGGCCTGGCCTGGCCTGGCCTGGCCTGGCCTGGCCTGGCCTGGCCTGGCCTGGCCTGGCCTGGCCTGGCCTGGCCTGGCCTGGCCTGGCCTGGCCTGGCCTGGCCTGGCCTGGCCTGGCCTGGCCCTGGCCTGGCCTGGCCTGGCCTCTGCTTCCTGGCCTGGCCTGGCCTGGCCTGGCCTGGCCTGGCCTGGCCTGGCCTCCTCCTGGCCTGGCCTGGCCTGGCCTGGCCTGGCCTGGCCTGGCCTGGCCTGGCCTGGCCTGGCCTGGCCTGGCCTGGCCTGGCCTGGCCTGGCCTGGCCTGGCCTGGCCTGGCCTGGCCTGGCCTGGCCTGGCCTGGCCTGGCCTGGCCTGGCCTGGCCTGGCCTGGCCTGGCCTGGCCTGGCCTGGCCTGGCCTGGCCTGGCCCTGGCCTGGCCTGGCCTGGCCTGGCCTGGCCTGGCCTGGCCTGGCCTGGCCTGGCCCTGGCCTGGCCTGGCCTGGCCTGGCCTGGCCTGGCCTGGCCTGGCCTGGCCTGGCCTGGCCTGGCCTGGCCTGGCCTGGCCTGGCCTGGCCTGGCCTGGCCTGGCCTGGCCTGGCCTGGCGCCTGGCCTGGCCTGGCCTGGCCTGGCCTGGCCTGGCCTGGCCTGGCCTGGCCTGGCCTGGCCTGGCCTGGCCTGGCCTGGCCTGGCCTGGCCTGGCCCTGGCCTGGCCTGGCCTGGCCTGGCCTGGCCTGGCCTGGCCTGGCCTGGCCTGGCCTGGCCTGGCCTGGCCTGGCCTGGCCTGGCCTGGCCTCCCTGGCCTGGCCTGGCCTTGGCCTGGCCTGGCCTGGCCTGGCCTGGCCCTGCCCTGGCCTGGCCTGGCCTGGCCTGGCCTGGCCTGGCCTGGCCTGGCCTGGCCTGGCCTGGCCTGGCCTGGCCTGGCCTGGCCTGGCCTGGCCTGGCCTGGCCTGGCCTGGCCTGGCCTGGCCTGGCCTGGCCTGGCCTGGCCTGGCCCTGGCCTGGCCTGGCCTGGCCTGGCCTGGCCTGGCCTGGCCTGGCCTGGCCCTGGCCTGGCCTGGCCTGGCCTGGCCTGGCCTGGCCTGGCCTGGCCTGGCCTGGCCTGGCCTGGCCTGGCCTGGCCTGGCCTGGCCTGGCCTGGCCTGGCCTGGCCTGGCCTGGCCTGGCCTGGCCTGGCCTGGCCTGGCCTGGCCTGGCCTGGCCTGGCCTGGCCTGGCCTGGCCTGGCCTGGCCTGGCCTGGCCTGGCCTGGCCTGGCCTGGCCTGGCCTGGCCTGGCCTGGCCTGGCCTGGCCTGGCCTGGCCTGGCCTGGCCTGGCCTGGCCTGGCCTGGCCTGGCCTGGCCTGGCCTGGCCTGGCCTGGCCTGGCCTGGCCTGGCCTGGCCTGGCCTGGCCTGGCCTGGCCTGGCCTGGCCTGGCCTGGCCTGGCCTGGCCTGGCCTGGCCTGGCCTGGCCTGGCCTGGCCTGGCCTGGCCTGGCCTGGCCTGGCCTGGCCTGGCCTGGCCTGGCCTGGCCTGGCCTGGCCTGGCCTGGCCTGGCCTGGCCTGCCTGGCCTGGCCTGGCCTGGCCTGGCCCTCCTGGCCTCCTCCTGGCCTGGCCTGGCCTGGCCTGGCCTGGCCTGGCCTGGCCTGGCCTGGCCTGGCCTGGCCTGGCCTGGCCTGGCCTGGCCTGGCCCCTGGCCTGGCCTGGCCTGGCCTGGCCTGGCCTGGCCTGGCCTGGCCTGGCCTGGCCTGGCCTGGCCTGGCCTGGCCTGGCCTGGCCTGGCCTGGCCTGGCCTGGCCTGGCCTGGCCTGGCCTGGCCTGGCCTGGCCTGGCCTGGCCTGGCCTGGCCTGGCCTGGCCTGGCCTGGCCTGGCCCTGGCCTGGCCTGGCCTGGCCCTGGCCTCTTCTGGCCTGGCCTGGCCTGGCCCTGGCCTGGCCTGGCCTGGCCTGGCCTGGCCTGGCCTGGCCTGGCCTGGCCTGGCCTGGCCTGGCCTGGCCTGGCCTGGCCTGGCCTGGCCCTGGCCCTGGCCTGGCCCCTGGCCTGGCCTGGCCTGGCCTGGCCTGGCCTGGCCTGGCCTGGCCTGGCCTGGCCTGGCCTGGCCTGGCCTGGCCTGGCCTGGCCTGGCCTGGCCTGGCCTGCCTGGCCTGGCCTGGCCTGGCCTGGCCTGGCCTGGCCTGGCCTGGCCTGGCCTGGCCCTGGCTGGCCTGGCCTGGCCCTGGCCTGGCCTGGCCTGGCCTGGCCTGGCCTGGCCTGGCCTGGCCTGGCCTGGCCTGGCCTGGCCTGGCCCTGGCCTGGCCTGGCCTGGCCTGGCCTGGCCTGGCCTGGCCTGGCCTGGCCTGGCCTGGCCTGGCCTGGCCTGGCCTGGCCTGGCCTGGCCTGGCCTGGCCTGGCCTGGCCTGGCCTGGCCTGGCCTGGCTGGCCAGCCTGGCCTGGCCTGGCCTGGCCTGGCCTGGCCTGGCCTGGCCTGGCCTGGCCTGGCCTGGCCTGGCCTGGCCTGGCCTGGCCTGGCCTGGCCTGGCCTGGCCTGGCCTGGCCTGGCCTGGCCTGGCCTGGCCTGGCCTGGCCTGGCCTGGCCTGGCCTGGCCTGGCCTGGCCTGGCCTGGCCTGGCCTGGCCTGGCCTGGCCTGGCCTGGCCTGGCCTGGCCTGGCCTTGGCCTGGCCTGGCCTGGCCTGGCCTGGCCTGGCCTGGCCTCTTCTTCCTGCCTGGCCTGGCCTGGCCTGGCCTGGCCTGGCCTGGCCTCTGGCTTCTGCCTGGCCTGGCCTGGCCTGGCCTGGCCTGGCCTGGCCTGGCTTCTGGCCTTCCTGGCCTGGCCTCCTGGCCTGGCCTGGCCTGGCCTGGCCCTGGCCTGGCCTGGCCTGGCCTGGCCTGGCCTGGCCTGGCCTGGCCTTGGCCTGGCCTGGCCTGGCCTGGCCTGGCCTGGCCTGGCCTGGCCTGGCCTGGCCTGGCCTGGCCTGGCCTTCTGGCCTGGCCAGCCCTGGCCTGGCCTGGCCTGGCCTGGCCTGGCCTGGCCTGGCCTGGCCTGGCCTGGCCTGGCCTGGCCTGGCCTGGCCTGGCCTGGCCTGGCCTGGCCTGGCCTGGCCCTGGCCTGGCCTGGCCTGGCCTGGCCTGGCCTGGCCTGGCCTGGCCTGGCCTGGCCTGGCCTGGCCTGGCCTGGCCTGGCCTGGCCTGGCCTGGCCTGGCCTGGCCTGGCCTGGCCTTTCCTGGCCTGGCCTGGCCTGGCCTGGCCTGGCCTGGCCTGGCCTGGCCTGGCCTGGCCTGGCCTGGCCTGGCCTGGCCTGGCCTGGCCTGGCCTGGCCTGGCCTGGCCTGGCCTGGCCTGGCCTGGCCTGGCTGGCTGGCCTGGCCTGGCCTGGCCTGGCCCTGGCCTGGCCTGGCCTGGCCTGGCCTGGCCTGGCCTGGCCTGGCCTGGCCTGGCCTGGCCCCTGGCCTGGCCTGGCCTGGCCTGGCCTGGCCTGGCCTGGCCTGGCCTGGCCTGGCCTGGCCTGGCCTGGCCTGGCCTGGCCTGGCCTGGCCTGGCCTTCTTGGCTTCTTCAACCCCTCAACCCCTGGCCTGGCCTTGGCTTCCTCTTCTTCCTGGCCTCTTCTTCCTCTTCTTCTTCTTCTTCTTCTTCAACCTGGCCTGGCTGGCCTGGCCTGGCCTGGCCTGGCCTGGCCTGGCCTGGCCTGGCCCTGGCCTGGCCTGGCCTGGCCTGGCCTGGCCTGGCCTGGCCTGGCCTGGCCTGGCCTGGCCTGGCCTGGCTGGCCTGGCCTGGCCTGGCCTGGCCTGGCCTGGCCTGGCCTGGCCTGGCCTGGCCTGGCCCTGGCCTGGCCTGGCCTCTTCCTTTCTTTCCTCTTCTTTAACCTGGCCTTACATTAAATTGTTAGGCCTTACCTTGAATTAGGGTACCTGGCCTGGACTTCCTCCTGGCCGTCCGATCCACCTTTAAGCAATTTACATGAAGAATTGCCTGGCCTGAACACCTGGCCTGGCCTGGCTAAATCGACTGGCCTTACCTTATTAGAAAATACAAACCTTAATGGCACCTGGCCTGGCCTTACCTGGCTCAAAAGCACAATTAGCCTGGCACCCTCTTGTATTAGATCCTTTACAAAACAAAATACGATTGAACCTAGCCATTTTAATATAAAACCTGAAAAGTGAAATGGCAGAGAAATGGCCATGGCCTAACCCAAAGCCTGGCAAACGGTTTACCTGGCCCAACCAACTGGCCTCAATATCGTAGTAACTTCTTTATGCAACCTTGGCCAGACAAGCGGTCCTGTGAAAGAAGCGATTTACTGTAACCCAGAGACCTGGCACTGGTCCACCTAAACCCAACCAGCTGGGTAAATGCCGTGGCCTCTATTTTTATGCAATACTGGATGGCAGACATACGGTCCGAATTGAAAGAAACTACTGCAACCCGAGGCCAGACAAGCGGTCCAAATTAAAAGTGCGTTTTACTGCAGCCTGGGCCAGTCCTGCCTGTCCGAATTGGACAATTCAAGACCCTCTGCCTGGCCTTGGCAACCCAAGTAGTGGTCTTATTGAAATAACTATGCCTGCACTCAAACCTGTGCTACAAAGTGGCATGTAGTAAAGTAACGTTTTACTGCGACCCGAGGCCAGTCACACGGCCCGAACTGGCCAATCCAAGACCCTCTGCCGCAAATTGGCAATCCAAGTAGTGGTCTTATTGGAAATAACTATACCTACACTCAAATCGGTGCTACAAAGTGGCATGTAGGGGACATTGTGGGAATGGTGAGCTGACTACTGACGTGCTGGCCAGTGCATCTGCCTTTGGTCCCCTATCTAACTGCCCAGTCGTCGGACTGGCGGGGGGATCATCGAGATAATTTATCAAAACCTAACCCTTCCCTGGCCTGGCTAACCTGGCTTCTAACCTAGCCTGGCCTGGCCTGGCCCTGGCCTATTTCCTGGCCTGGCCTGGCCTAACCCTTCCTGCCCTGGCCTGGCCTGGCCTGGCCTTCCTGGCCTAACCTGGCCTAAGCCTGGCCTGGCCCTAACCCTGGCCTCTTCCTGGCTTCCTCCTCCTCCTGGCCTAACCTGAGGACGCATCTTTCACGGTGAGTCACTCTGCATACCTGGGGTCGTGCGTTGTATGGGACACAGGTATTTGCATATACTTTAGTATATAGGCTCTAACCTTCCTGTAGTCGTGCGGTGTATGGGGCACAGGCTAGGTCTAAAATCCTAACTTTGAAGTTAAAATTTTCTTAAAAAATTTTTTCTTCAAACTTTTACTATATTGGCTCTTAAAATTAGTTTTACTTCTAGCATTTCCTGGGACTGTGCGTTGTATGGAGTACAGGAATGCTTTCAAAAATAGACTAATTTCCGACTATAGACCTGATTTTTAACCGGGTCTTTAGTGGACTCCATGATCTCCAGACCTCCCAGATCTTCAAGACCTTCAGACCTCCTAGACCTCCAGAAACCAAAGCTTCGGCCTGGCTCTGAGTTCTAACCGGGATACCTAGCGGTGTTAGCAACGGTTTCCTCAGACAGGCGGTAGTATGCGGCCCCCGTGTCCGCCTCTAGGACAGCACTGCGGGAGTGGTGGTCCACGGCAGCAGGACCTTAATCGTAGCCAAGTCTTCTATGAGGTTTAGCCTCACCAACGCAACAGCCCATTGTGCACCACATACGTTTAATTTGGTCCTTTTCTGACTAAAAAACTTAAATTGAACTCTTCAAACTTTTACCCTCCAAACTTTTAAACTCCAAATTCTCCGTCCCTGATCCAGCTTAGGTGATCAGGTCGTGGATCAACGGGACCTAGGCCTCCGCTCAGCTTGGACCTCTATTTGAATCCTTAGTTTTAGTTCTTTTAGCCGATTAGCTACTTTATGGCTAGTAACTATTTTAGCCATTTTTAGCCGTTACTTAATTCATAATCTCCTTTTAGTCTAAAACTAACTTATTATTTAGACCTAAAAACCAACCCTTTTAGCCTTTAACATTATTTTAGCCATAACTTACTTAATTTTGAAGATTTATCTCCAAAAACTCTTTCTAGAATTTTAGCCCCCTCTTAATTTAATTAGCAACCAAAAACTTAGCAACTTAGCATATTTAAACCTTTTTAGGTTTACTTAGTATATTAACCTATTTTTCTATAAAAATTGCTCCGAGCTTTAAACGTTAATTTAAACCTTAAAATTTTTTCCTATTTAACTCCTATCTTACCAAATAAAAATAACTCTTAGACATAGATTTATGATCCAATTTACCTCTATTTAAGACTTTAACCATTTTAGACACCAAAAGCCCAAAGTTCATGATCCTAAAACTTAACCTCCACCTTCTATAACAAAAAAACCAATTGACTATGGGACACACTCCGGGACTTGATCAATCCCGAGAGGGCCGCCTCAGTTGAGAGTGTCTAGTTGGTAATGGGAAACACTCGATGATACTGAGGTTCACTACTGATGATGTGTCCTAAATTTATACCTAATAATTAACTATATTCAAAAGCTTTAGTGTTAGTTTTAATCATATATTTTTAAACATAACTTTTCAAACCAAGACCTTAATTTTCCACAAAAAATACTTTTAAAACTTCAAAATATAATCCTAAGCCTGGTACCTCAACCTGTAAAAATAATCCTAACCTTCTAGAATCTAATCCAAATTTTATCCTATACCTTTAAACGTACCTCCACAAAATAATTTTCAAACACTGATTTAAATCTTGTCTATAAATGTAACCATTGGTCCTCCGACTCCCCCTCCCTTGGGGGAAGGAGACCAGATAATGGTTTGATTTTACGCTGTGCATACTTTTTTTCACCCTATCCCTTTTTCTTTTAGCTCCCGTTAGGACTAATATAGTCATCTCAACTAATCTAAATATACAATCATAGAATTACATTAAATTGTTAGAACTTACCTTAATTAGGGTACCTACCTCGACTTCTCCGATGCGTCCGAATCCACCTTTTAAGCAATTTACATAGAAGAATTTACCGTACAAGAACACCTTAAACGTACCTGAATAAATCGACAGAACACTTACCTTATTAGAAAAATACAAACCTTAACTTAACACCCTATCCAAAAACACTTACCTGCTCAAAAGCACAATTAGAAGAGTCACCCTCTTGTATTAGATCCATTTCTACCAAAACAAAAATACGATTGAACCTAGACATTTAATATAAAACCAGAAAAAGTGAAATACAGAGAAATAGACATGAAAATAACCCAAAAGCCAGACAAACGGTTTACATAAACCCAACCAACTGGGTCAATATCGTAGTAACTATTTTATGCAACCTTGAGACCAGACAAGCGGTCCGTATTGAAAGAAGCGATTTACTGTAACCAAGAGACCAGACACACGGTCCACCTAAACCCAACCAGCTGGGTAAATACCGTAGTAACTATTTTATGCAATACTGAGACCAGACATACGGTCCGAATTGAAAGAAACTACTGCAACCCGAGGCCAGACAAACGGTCCAAATTAAAAGTAACGTTTTACTGCAACCCGAGGGCCAGTCACACGGTCCGAATTGGACAATTCAAGACCCTCTGCCGCAAATTGGCAACCCAAGTAGTGGTCTTATTGAAATAACTATGCCTGCACTCAAACCTGTGCTACAAAGTGGCATGTAAGTAAAAGTAACGTTTTACTGCGACCCGAGGGCCAGTCACACGGCCCGAACTAGACAATCCAAGACCCTCTGCCGCAAATTGGCAATCCAAGTAGTGGTCTTATTGAAATAACTATACCTACACTCAAATCGGTGCTACAAAGTGGCATGTAGGGGACATTGTGGGAATGGTGAGCTGACTACTGACGTGCGCCGGCCAGTGCATCTGCCTTTGGTCCCTATCTAACTGCCCAGTCGTCGGACGGCGGGGGATCATCGAGATAATTTATCAAAAACCTAACCCAGCCAGTGCCTTCGGACAAGAGCGCTCACATCAAGTCCAGTGTACAATGATCCTTCCTACCGACTTCCTAATGCCTTAAAAAATGAAATTAAAGAAGAAAACCCGAGACCAGACAAACGGTCCACATTAAAAGAAACGATTTTCTGCAACTCCGAGGCCAGACAAACGGTCCAAATTAAAAGAAATGATTTACTGCAACCGGAGACCAGACCAACGGTCCAAATTAAAAGAAACAATTTTCTACAACCCGAGGCCAGACAAACGGTCCAAATTAAAAGAAATGATTTTCTGCAACCGGAGGCCAGACCAACGGTCCAAATTAAAAGAAACAATTTTCTACAACCCAGAGGCCAGACCAACGGTCCAAATTAAAAGAAACAATTTTCTACAACCCAGAGGCCAGACCAACGGTCCAAATTAAAGAAATGATTTTCTGCAACCCGGAGGCCAGACCAACGGTCCAAATTAAAAGAAACAATTTTCTACAACTCAGAGGCCAGACCAACGGTCCAAATTAAAAGAAACAATTTTCTACAACCCAGAGGCCAGACAAACGGTCCAAATTAAAAGAAATGATTTTCTGCAACCCGGAGACCAGACCAACGGTCCAAATTAAAAGAAACAATTTTCTACAACTCAGAGGCCAGACCAACGGTCCAAATTAAAAGAAACAATTTTCTACAACCCAGAGGCCAGACCAACGGTCCAAATTAAGAGAAACAATTTACTGCGACCGAGGGCCAGTCACACGGTCCGAGTTGGACAATTCAAGACCCTTTGCCGCAAATTGGCAATCCAAGTAGTGGTCTTATTGAAATAACTATGCCTGCACTCAAACCTGTGCTACAAAGTGACATGTAAGTAAAAGTAACGTTTTACTGCGACCCGAGGGCCAGTCACACGGTCCGAATTAGATAATTCAAGACCCTCTGCCGCAAATTGGCAATCCAAGTAGTGGTCTTATTGAAATAACTATGCCTACACTCAAATCGGACGAAGCGGGGTGGATCATTGAGATAATTTATCAAAAACCTAACCCTAACCCTTTTAATAAATTCTTTTACTAAATTATTTTAATAAAATTTGTTTTAATACTTTGTTTTAATACATAGTTTTAATACATAATTTTAATTCATTTTAAAATAATAAACCTTATAATGGTTTAAAAGACATCATTAATATTTTTAAAAAATAACTATGAATACAATAACAATAATAAAATCCAAAGACAAACCTTTTCATTCTTCTCCTCTCTTCCCTCATGCAAATGGGGTAGAGGAGGTAAATATACTTGCCCGGCCATAGGCGGGGAGACTGAGGCCCCGAATGCGGTCCACTCTCCCTGACTCTACCTCCTTCCTCTTTTCTTAAATTTTCTGGGAGGGGTAGAGTTTACATGCCACACCGGGGGAGGAGGTATTTCACCCCTCTCCTGACTCTGCCTCTTTCCTTAATAATAATTTTTTCACAGGAACCCTAAACCTAACCCCTAAAACTAGCCCTAACCTTAACCCTACCCTGAACCCAACCCCAATCCTCTTTCCAAACTTTAAACTCCTAACCCTAAACCTAACCCTAAATACCCTAACCCCTAACCCTAACCTAACCCTAACCCTAACCTTAAGATATCTAACCCTAATCTCAACCCCTAACCTTAACCTCAATCTTAATCCTAATCTTAATATTTAACCTAAACTTAACCTAACTCTCAATCCATTCCAAGACCCCAACCCTAACCTTAATTCTTACCATTTAACCATGAAACGCACCTAAAACCCCTAATCCCTATTATACCTAACCTTAAACCTAATTACAACCTTAAGGTACCTAACCTTAACCTCAACCCACAATCCTAACCATAATCTAATCTTACCCTAAACCCAAATCACAAACTAGCCCCTAACTCCTAAACCTAACTCTAACCCTTAACCCTAAACATAACCCCTTAACCCTAACCCCACCTCAGGGGTACCAAACATAACGAATAATGATATTGTTCCTTTAAAATGCTCTAAAAATATTTAACCGAAATATCCCTTTAACCTGTTGACCCTTAAACACCCACCTACCTAATTAATACCTTTCTTAATTAATTATTTTTTCCCCCAATTTTGTTCGGTGCCTAAAATAGTGTTGCATTTGCCCTTTAATTCATGATGGATGGTTTTGATCTTTGACAGTCGCCGACTCGGGGACGTCTTGGGACAGTGTTGGGCCCAGCTCCGTTGAGCGGCCCTCAATTCAAACCCATTTAATTATTATAATGGAGGGACACCACATTAATCTGTCCATCTGTTTCACTTATGGTTCTATCTTACTGAATATAGGCATGATGGGAAAATAATACGAATAATTAAATTCGGTCAGGAAATAAATTTTTATTGGACCAAAATTTTAACTAAAATGCAGCAAGGTATTATGGGTCACACTTCTCTACACCATGAGTGAAAGATATCACTTGCAAAACCACTACCCCGAAAAATTGACCCCAAGTCAGAGCTTCTGAGGACGCATCTTTCACGGTGAGTCACTCTGCATACCTGGGGTCGTGCGTTGTATGGGACACAGGTATTTGCATATACTTTAGTATATAGGCTCTAACCTTCCTGTAGTCGTGCGGTGTATGGGGCACAGGCTAGGTCTAAAATCCTAACTTTGAAGTTAAAATTTTCTTAAAAATTTTTCTTCAAACTTTTACTATATTGGCTCTTAAAATTAGTTTTACTTCTAGCATTTCCTGGGACTGTGCGTTGTATGGAGTACAGGAATGCTTTCAAAAATAGACTAATTTCCGACTATAGACCTGATTTTTAACCGGGTCTTTAGTCGGACTCCATGATCTCCAGACCTCCCAGATCTTCAAGACCTTCAGACCTCCTAGACCTCCAGAAACCAAAGCTTCGGCCTAGCTCTGAGTTCTAACCGGGGATACCTAGCGGTGTTAACGAACGGTTTCCTCAGACAGGCGGTACGTATGCGGCCCCCCGTGTCCGCCTCTAGGACAGCACTGCGGGAGTGGTGGTCCACGGCAGCAGGACCTTAATCGTAGCCAAGTCTTCTATGAGGTTTAGCCTCACCAACGCAACAGCCCATTGTGCACCACATACGTTTAATTTGGTCCTTTTCTGACTAAAAAAACTTAAATTGAACTCTTCAAACTTTTACCCTCCAAACTTTTAAACTCCAAATTCTCCGTCCCCTGATCCAGCTTAGGTGATCAGGTCGTGGATGCAACGGGACCTAGGCCTCCGCTCAGCTTGGACCTCTATTTCGAATCCTTAGTTTTAGTTCTTTTAGCCGATTAGCTACTTTATGGCTAGTAACTATTTTAGCCATTTTTTAGCCGTTACTTAATTCATAATCTCCTTTTTAGTCTAAAACTAACTTATTATTTAGACCTAAAACCAACCCTTTTAGCCTTTAACATTATTTTAGCCATAACTTACTTAATTTTGAAGATTTATCTCCAAAAAACTCTTACTTTCTAGAATTTTAGCCCCCCTCTTAATTTAATTAGCAACCAAAAAAACTTAGCAACTTAGCATATTTAAACCTTTTTAGGTTTACTTAGTATATTAACCTATTTTTCTATAAAAATTGCTCCGGAGCTTTAAACGTTAATTTAAACCTTAAAAATTTTTTCCTATTTAACTCCTATCTTACCAAATAAAAATAACTCTTAGACATAGATTTATGATCCAATTTACCTCTATTTAAGACTTTAACCATTTTAGACACCAAAAAGCCCAAAGTTCATGATCCTAAAACTTAACCTCCACCTTCTATAACAAAAAAAACCAATTGACTATGGGACACACTCCGGGACTTGATCAATCCCGAGAGGGCCGCCCTCAGTTGAGAGTGTCTAGTTGGTAATGGCCGAAACACTCGATGATACTGAGGTTCACTACTGATGATGTGTCCTAAATTTATACCTAATAATTAACTATATTCAAAAAGCTTTAGTGTTAGTTTTAATCATATATTTTTAAACATAACTTTTCAAACCAAGACCTTAATTTTCCACAAAAAATACTTTTAAAACTTCAAAATATAATCCTAAGCCTGGTACCTCAACCTGTAAAAATAATCCTAACCTTCTAGAATCTAATCCAAATTTTATCCTATACCTTTAAACGTACCTCCACAAAATAATTTTCAAACACTGATTTAAATCTTGTCTATAAATGTAACCATTGGTCCTCCGACTCCCCTCCCTTGGGGAAGGAGACCAGATAATGGTTTGATTTTACGCTGTGCATACTTTTTTCACCCTATCCCTTTTTCTTTTAGCTCCCGTTAGGGACTAATATAGTCATCTCAACTAATCTAAATATACAATCATAGAATTACATTAAATTGTTAGAACTTACCTTAATTAGGGTACCTACCTCGACTTCTCCGATGCGTCCGAATCCACCTTTTAAGCAATTTACATAGAAGAATTTACCGTACAAGAACACCTTAAAAACGTACCTGAATAAATCGACAGAACACTTACCTTATTAGAAAAATACAAACCTTAACTTAACACCCTATCCAAAAACACTTACCTGCTCAAAAGCACAATTAGAAGAGTCACCCTCTTGTATTAGATCCATTTCTACCAAAACAAAAATACGATTGAACCTAGACATTTAATATAAAACCAGAAAAAGTGAAATACAGAGAAATAGACATGAAAATAACCCAAAAGCCAGACAAACGGTTTACATAAACCCAACCAACTGGGTCAATATCGTAGTAACTATTTTATGCAACCTTGAGACCAGACAAGCGGTCCGTATTGAAAGAAACGATTTACTGTAACCAAGAGACCAGACACACGGTCCACCTAAACCCAACCAGCTGGGTAAATACCGTAGTAACTATTTTATGCAATACTGAGACCAGACATACGGTCCGAATTGAAAGAAACTACTGCAACCCCGAGGCCAGACAAACGGTCCAAATTAAAAGTAACGTTTTACTGCAACCCGAGGGCCAGTCACACGGTCCGAATTGGACAATTCAAGACCCTCTGCCGCAAATTGGCAACCCAAGTAGTGGTCTTATTGAAATAACTATGCCTGCACTCAAACCTGTGCTACAAAGTGGCATGTAAGTAAAAGTAACGTTTTACTGCGACCCGAGGGCCAGTCACACGGCCCGAACTAGACAATCCAAGACCCTCTGCCGCAAATTGGCAATCCAAGTAGTGGTCTTATTGAAATAACTATACCTACACTCAAATCGGTGCTACAAAGTGGCATGTAGGGGGACATTGTGGGAATGGTGAGCTGACTACTGACGTGCGCCGGCCAGTGCATCTGCCTTTGGTCCCCTATCTAACTGCCCAGTCGTCGGACGAAGCGGGGGGGATCATCGAGATAATTTATCAAAAACCTAACCCAGCCAGTGCCTTCGGACAAGAGCGCTCACATCAAGTCCAGTGTACAATGATCCTTCCTACCGACTTCCTAATGCCTTAAAAAATGAAATTAAAAGAAGAGAAAACCCCGAGACCAGACAAACGGTCCACATTAAAAGAAACGATTTTCTGCAACTCCGAGGCCAGACAAACGGTCCAAATTAAAAGAAATGATTTACTGCAACCCGGAGACCAGACCAACGGTCCAAATTAAAAGAAACAATTTTCTACAACCCCGAGGCCAGACAAACGGTCCAAATTAAAAGAAATGATTTTCTGCAACCCGGAGGCCAGACCAACGGTCCAAATTAAAAGAAACAATTTTCTACAACCCAGAGGCCAGACCAACGGTCCAAATTAAAAGAAACAATTTTCTACAACCCAGAGGCCAGACCAACGGTCCAAATTAAAAGAAATGATTTTCTGCAACCCGGAGGCCAGACCAACGGTCCAAATTAAAAGAAACAATTTTCTACAACTCAGAGGCCAGACCAACGGTCCAAATTAAAAAGAAACAATTTTCTACAACCCAGAGGCCAGACAAACGGTCCAAATTAAAAGAAATGATTTTCTGCAACCCGGAGACCAGACCAACGGTCCAAATTAAAAGAAACAATTTTCTACAACTCAGAGGCCAGACCAACGGTCCAAATTAAAAGAAACAATTTTCTACAACCCAGAGGCCAGACCAACGGTCCAAATTAAGAGAAACAATTTACTGCGACCCGAGGGCCAGTCACACGGTCCGAGTTGGACAATTCAAGACCCTTTGCCGCAAATTGGCAATCCAAGTAGTGGTCTTATTGAAATAACTATGCCTGCACTCAAACCTGTGCTACAAAGTGACATGTAAGTAAAAGTAACGTTTTACTGCGACCCGAGGGCCAGTCACACGGTCCGAATTAGATAATTCAAGACCCTCTGCCGCAAATTGGCAATCCAAGTAGTGGTCTTATTGAAATAACTATGCCTACACTCAAATCGGACGAAGCGGGGTGGATCATTGAGATAATTTATCAAAAACCTAACCCTAACCCTTTTAATAAATTCTTTTACTAAATTATTTTAATAAAATTTGTTTTAATACTTTGTTTTAATACATAGTTTTAATACATAATTTAATTCATTTTAAAATAATAAACCTTATAATGGTTTAAAAGACATCATTAATATTTTTTAAAAAAATAACTATGAATACAATAACAATAATAAAATCCAAAGACAAACCTTTTCATTCTTCTCCCTCTCTTCCCTCATGCAAATGAGGGAGTAGGGGGAGGTAGAGTATACTTGCCCGGCCATAGGCGGGGGAGAGACTGAGGCCCCGAATGCGGTCCACTCTCCCTGACTCTACCTCCTTCCTCTTTTTCTTAAATTTTCTGGGGAGGGGTAGAGTTTACATGCCACACCCGGCGGGGGAGAGGAGGTATTTCACCCCTCTCCCTGACTCTGCCTCTTTCCTTAATAATAATTTTTTTCACAGGAACCCTAAACCTAACCCCTAAAACTAGCCCTAACCTTAACCCTACCCCTGAACCCAACCCCAATCCTCTTTCCAAACTTTAAACTCCTAACCCTAAACCTAACCCTAAATACCCTAACCCCTAACCCTAACCCTAACCCCTAACCCTAACCCTAACCTTAAGATATCTAACCCTAATCTCAACCCCTAACCTTAACCTCAATCTTAATCCTAATCTTAATATTTAACCCTAAACTTAACCCTAACTCTCAATCCATTCCAAGACCCCAACCCTAACCTTAATTCTTACCATTTAACCATGAAACGCACCTAAAACCCCTAATCCCTATTATACCTAACCTTAAACCTAATTACAACCTTAAGGTACCTAACCTTAACCTCAACCCACAATCCTAACCATAATCTAATCTTACCTAAACCCAAATCACAAACTAGCCCCTAACTCCTAAACCTAACTCTAACCCCTTAACCCTAAACATAACCCCTTAACCCTAACCCCACCTCAGGGGTACCAAACATAACGAATAATGATATTGTTCCTTTAAAATGCTCTAAAAATATTTAACCGAAATATCCCTTTAACCTGTTGACCCTTAAACACCCACCTACCTAATTAATACCTTTCTTAATTAATTATTTTTTTCCCCCAATTTTGTTCGGTGCCTAAAATAGTGTTGCATTTGCCCTTTAATTCATGATGGATGGTTTTGATCTTTGACAGTCGCCGACTCGGGGGGGACGTCTTGGGACGAGTGTTGGGCCCAGCTCCGTTGAGCGGCCCTCAATTCAAACCCATTTAATTATTATAATGGAGGGACACCACATTAATCTGTCCATCTGTTTCACTTATGGTTCTATCTTACTGAATATAGGCATGATGGGAAAATAATACGAATAATTAAATTCGGTCAGGAAATAAATTTTTATTGGACCAAAATTTTAACTAAAATGCAGCAAGGTATTATGGGTCACACTTCTCTACACCATGAGTGAAAGATATCACTTGCAAAACCACTACCCCCCGAAAAATTGACCCCAAGTCAGAGCTTCTGAGGACGCATCTTTCACGGTGAGTCACTCTGCATACCTGGGGTCGTGCGTTGTATGGGACACAGGTATTTGCATATACTTTAGTATATAGGCTCTAACCTTCCTGTAGTCGTGCGGTGTATGGGGCACAGGCTAGGTCTAAAATCCTAACTTTGAAGTTAAAATTTTCTTAAAAATTTTTTCTTCAAACTTTTACTATATTGGCTCTTAAAATTAGTTTTACTTCTAGCATTTCCTGGGACTGTGCGTTGTATGGAGTACAGGAATGCTTTCAAAATAGACTAATTTCCGACTATAGACCTGATTTTTAACCGGGTCTTTAGTCGGACTCCATGATCTCCAGACCTCCCAGATCTTCAAGACCTTCAGACCTCCTAGACCTCCAGAAACCAAAGCTTCGGCCTAGCTCTGAGTTCTAACCGGGATACCTAGCGGTGTTAACGAACGGTTTCCTCAGACAGGCGGTACGTATGCGGCCCCGTGTCCGCCTCTAGGACAGCACTGCGGGAGTGGTGGTCCACGGCAGCAGGACCTTAATCGTAGCCAAGTCTTCTATGAGGTTTAGCCTCACCAACGCAACAGCCCATTGTGCACCACATACGTTTAATTTGGTCCTTTTCTGACTAAAAACTTAAATTGAACTCTTCAAACTTTTACCCTCCAAACTTTTAAACTCCAAATTCTCCGTCCCTGATCCAGCTTAGGTGATCAGGTCGTGGATCTAGCGGGACCTAGGCCTCCGCTCAGCTTGGACCTCTATTTCGAATCCTTAGTTTTAGTTCTTTTAGCCGATTAGCTACTTTATGGCTAGTAACTATTTTAGCCATTTTTAGCCGTTACTTAATTCATAATCTCCTTTTTAGTCTAAAACTAACTTATTATTTAGACCTAAAACCAACCCTTTTAGCCTTTAACATTATTTTAGCCATAACTTACTTAATTTTGAAGATTTATCTCCAAAAACTCTTACTTTCTAGAATTTTAGCCCCCTCTTAATTTAATTAGCAACCAAAAAACTTAGCAACTTAGCATATTTAAACCTTTTAGGTTTACTTAGTATATTAACCTATTTTTCTATAAAAATTGCTCCGGAGCTTTAAACGTTAATTTAAACCTTAAAAATTTTTTCCTATTTAACTCCTATCTTACCAAATAAAAATAACTCTTAGACATAGATTTATGATCCAATTTACCTCTATTTAAGACTTTAACCATTTTAGACACCAAAAGCCCAAAGTTCATGATCCTAAAACTTAACCTCCACCTTCTATAACAAAAAAACCAATTGACTATGGGACACACTCCGGGACTTGATCAATCCCGAGAGGGCCGCCCTCAGTTGAGAGTGTCTAGTTGGTAATGGCCGAAACACTCGATGATACTGAGGTTCACTACTGATGATGTGTCCTAAATTTATACCTAATAATTAACTATATTCAAAAGCTTTAGTGTTAGTTTTAATCATATATTTTTAAACATAACTTTTCAAACCAAGACCTTAATTTTCCACAAAAATACTTTTAAAACTTCAAAATATAATCCTAAGCCTGGTACCTCAACCTGTAAAAATAATCCTAACCTTCTAGAATCTAATCCAAATTTTATCCTATACCTTTAAACGTACCTCCACAAAATAATTTTCAAACACTGATTTAAATCTTGTCTATAAATGTAACCATTGGTCCTCCGACTCCCCTCCCTTGGGGAAGGAGACCAGATAATGGTTTGATTTTACGCTGTGCATACTTTTTTTCACCCTATCCCTTTTTCTTTTTAGCTCCCGTTAGGGGACTAATATAGTCATCTCAACTAATCTAAATATACAATCATAGAATTACATTAAATTGTTAGAACTTACCTTAATTAGGGTACCTACCTCGACTTCTCCGATGCGTCCGAATCCACCTTTTAAGCAATTTACATAGAAGAATTTACCGTACAAGAACACCTTAAAAACGTACCTGAATAAATCGACAGAACACTTACCTTATTAGAAAAATACAAACCTTAACTTAACACCCTATCCAAAAACACTTACCTGCTCAAAAGCACAATTAGAAGAGTCACCCTCTTGTATTAGATCCATTTCTACCAAAACAAAAATACGATTGAACCTAGACATTTAATATAAAACCAGAAAAAGTGAAATACAGAGAAATAGACATGAAAATAACCCAAAAGCCAGACAAACGGTTTACATAAACCCAACCAACTGGGTCAATATCGTAGTAACTATTTTATGCAACCTTGAGACCAGACAAGCGGTCCGTATTGAAAGAAGCGATTTACTGTAACCAAGAGACCAGACACACGGTCCACCTAAACCCAACCAGCTGGGTAAATACCGTAGTAACTATTTTATGCAATACTGAGACCAGACATACGGTCCGAATTGAAAGAAACTACTGCAACCCCGAGGCCAGACAAACGGTCCAAATTAAAAGTAACGTTTTACTGCAACCCGAGGGCCAGTCACACGGTCCGAATTGGACAATTCAAGACCCTCTGCCGCAAATTGGCAACCCAAGTAGTGGTCTTATTGAAATAACTATGCCTGCACTCAAACCTGTGCTACAAAGTGGCATGTAAGTAAAAGTAACGTTTTACTGCGACCCGAGGGCCAGTCACACGGCCCGAACTAGACAATCCAAGACCCTCTGCCGCAAATTGGCAATCCAAGTAGTGGTCTTATTGAAATAACTATACCTACACTCAAATCGGTGCTACAAAGTGGCATGTAGGGGGACATTGTGGGAATGGTGAGCTGACTACTGACGTGCGCCGGCCAGTGCATCTGCCTTTGGTCCCCTATCTAACTGCCCAGTCGTCGGACGAAGCGGGGGGGATCATCGAGATAATTTATCAAAAACCTAACCCTAACCCTAACCCTAACCCTAACCCTAACCCTAACCCTAACCCTAACCCTAACCTAACCCTAACCCTAACCCTAACCCCTAACCCTAACCCTCCTAACCCTAACCTGGCCTAACCCTAACCCTAACCCTAACCCTAACCCTAACCCTAACCTAACCCTAACCCTAACCTCCCTAACCCTAACCCTAACCCTAACCCTAACCCTAACCCTAACCCTGGCCTAACCCTAACCCTAACCCTAACCCTAACCCTAACCCTAACCCTAACCCTAACCCTAACCCAACTAACCCTAACCCTAACCTAACCCTAACCCTAACCCTAACCCTAACCCTAACCCTAACCCTAACCCTAACCCTAACCCCTAACCCTAACCCTAACCCCCTAACCCTAACCCTAACCCTAACCCTAACCCTAACCCTAACCCTAACCCTACTCTCCTGCATACATTTAAAAATTAAATATAATTACTAAAACCATTATTTGGACACAAACCTTAAATTTTAATTTGACAAGACTAAATCTAATTTGAATATTCTCCTAATAATATTTTGAGATAATATAAGTAATATTTTAATACATTAATTGGCCAAAATTGTTTTTCAAAAACGAGAGTAGTATTCTCCGGTTTAAACAGGCAGATTCTCCTTTAAATTTTGAATGACAGACTTTTACACACACACACACATACAAATTGACATTGTCTTAAGCTGTCATTGGCCCAGCGGGTCACATGTGGGTACCTGGAGCCGGATGTTGATTTCCGTTGGCTACTCTGTTCGTTTGCCGGGCCTTTTCATTCCGCCTTAACTGACTGTGTGAGAGAAACAATTATTGTAAAAATTTGATTTCTTGAGCTTGAAAAAGGCATTTCGTATGCCGAAACGCGTCGCTCATTGAAAATAAAAAATATTCTTTTTTTTCACCATCACGTCTCCACATTTTTTGTGAGATAGTTTTCAGTTTAAAACTTTATTTTTTCACCTGGTTTCCTCACCGCGGAGAATGGCGTTCCAAGACGGGAATGATGGATGGCAGACGGTGAGTTACAAACGGGGAAGAAAGAGAAATAAAACACAGAACCCCCAGTCCACATACAACTCATCTTACCAACACCGCCAGTCCTCCTACAACCAGCCCTCTTACGCTGACGCGGCACGGGGAACCAGCGCGGCAACTCCGCTACTTCCAAAACAACACCGGAGAACAAATTACACCGGATACAACGGTAAGAACAATACCGTATATCAGAACAATTTTAACAACACTCACCAGAACCAGGGCTGGAACAACGGCCACCAACAGAGCCGCCGTTTTCAAAAACGGATCCAACCGCGGAGCTCCATGGCGCGGCGGGCAGCAGCAGCAGCGGCAGCAGCAGCAGCAGCAGCAGCGGCAACAGCGGCAGCAGCGGCAGCAGCGGCAGCGACAGCAGCAGCAGCAGCGCGGACAGCAGAGCCAGCAATTCCGCAGCGGGGAGACGGAAACCGACGTGGAGGGAGGTTTGTCCGCCCCATAGTAATGAACAACAAAAAACCATGATAAGGACCCAGATTTTGTTATCAGGACGAGAATAATACATAGAATTATTAAAGCTACACACCATTTAAATAATGTGTCCTCTCCTGAAACACCACCTGCTATTGCAAGAATGACCCAATACCTCATAGACTCCATTATGCCAGCTGAACCCAACCCTACAACAAACAGCATCATTGAGGGTAATGCTAAAAACTGGGAATACACAACTATGCTTACCCTGAGACAACACTACCAAGAAAACATTGACAATAACCTACAAATTTTACAACAGCTGAGCACGGAGATTGGAGGAAGAATTTTGGGATTGCAGCAGCCTGGTCCCGCAGCCATTTTGGCAGGAAGCTCACACAGGAGTTGTTGGACAATGTGTACGCTAGAATTGTTGCTATCACACAACACAACTCAGACTCACCTCAGCAGGAGGACCAACAGTCCCAGGCTACGCCAGCTGCAGGGGTAGCAGCAGCCTCCGGGACCCCTCAGGAGAGGGGGCAGACAATCCCTCCACAATCTCTCGCCCCCCCTCCTCCTCCTCCTCCTCCTCCTCTTCGTCCTCCTCCTCCTCCTCCATCCACAGCTCCAGTAGCCAAACCTGCACGGAGGAGACATCTTAGTGCACCTATGATGGAGATGTTGCAGCAGAACCTCCCCAACCCTCCACCTCAGCCTCAGCCGGGAGTCCCACTGAGAGTCACCCAGTGGGAAGCGCTGAGAGCGGACTCTGCACAGAGGACAGCAGAGACCCAGACGACCTCCGGTGTGACAGTGCACAAGAGCCACCCCACCAGAGAGGCAACACAGGAGCAGCAGCAGCCGGAAGTGGACGTTGAGCTGATCTCCCTGGCCGAGGATCCCACCACTCTTTCCCACCCACCCTCTCCCCCTCCTCCTCCTCCTCCACCCCAACATCCCCCTCCTTCCCCTCCTCCCCAGACCTTTCTCCCTCCTCCCCAATTCCCTCCTCTTTCTCCCCCACCTCTCCTCCCCTCTTTCCCCGCCCACCTCCAGCTCTCTCACCTGTGGTCCAGGTCCAGGACAGGACACCCCTCCAGCAGAGACCGGCACGCAGGGCTCCTACTCTGAAACCAACAAACACAGAGGAGATTAACACTGCTACACTCAGCTCAATGCTCCGGGCAGAACTGACTGCCCTACCCAGAGCTCAGGTACAGAGTACCCTGTCTTTTGCACCTCCCACAACAACACCTGCCTCAGTGACTTCTGAGAACAGGCCTCTTAGACACGAGCAGACCAATCTAAAAAACTCTGTCTGGTCACTGGAGGCGAAAAAACAGTGGCTCATTTTGGGTGACTCCAATCTGTCAAGACTGCCATCCTTCACACAGGACAACATGCAGATCGACAGTTACCCAGGAGCCACTTTTCCCACATGGAGCCCCTTTTGGCTAAAACGCCAGTCTCCATGAAAGTGGAAAAAACAATCCTTTCCCTGGGAATTAACAATAGGGCTCAGGACCCACACACTGTGATCTTCCCACAGCTCAGGAAGGCTGTCAAAATGGCCGAAATAGCCTTCCCCAGATCACAAATCCTGGTACCACTAATTAATTTTTCTAGGTCTCTCCCACCCACGGAACAGGCCAACCTGAGGCTCCTGAACGACCACATTGTGGCCAATTATGACTCCATCCCCCAGCTGTCCAGAAACAGCTTTACAGTGGACAGGGACCTGATCCACTGGTCCAAGCAGACCGGGGAGCACATGTTGCAGCACTGGCTCCATCATTTAAACATGTAAACCCTGTAAGTACAGAAAAAGATTCAGGGTTAAAAACTGTTATTAATCTCTGCCAATCTTTTAAACTTACAGCAGCACAGACCGTGCTTTTAAACAGGGGATTAACTTTTATTCCTTCACAACAGAGACTGAGTCATAAAGACCAGAAAAACCAGACTCAGCTTGATGTACAGAACTATCACAGGAAAGTGAAGTTGGCCGCATACTATGAAGGAAAACCAGAATCTGTCCATTTGCCTTTATCCCGAGGTCCACATGGCTCCCTGATGCCACACAACTCCCACCAGAGGTTACTAAATTGACCCAATTAGACTTACAACATTTCCAGCAAAACCACAAAATGGGCTGGACCAAAACCAATCTGACCAAGTATGAAATTGAGGCACTTCACCAATTGGCCAATAATAATGAAATTGTGATAAAACCGGCAGATAAAGGGAGCTCAGTGGTCCTCATGGACAGGAGGGATTATCTGTGGGAGGGATATAGACAATTAAATGACACCAATTATTATATTAAATTAGACAAACCTATTTACAAAGACACAATACCTCTTGTGGAAAAGATTTTAGTATCATTATATAATAAAAATTTATAAATTTAAAGCAGAAAACGTACCTCCAAGGGGAAAAGAGCCCAGACTACGCCGATTTTACATGCTGCCAAAAATCCACAAAAGCAGAGAGTCCTGGAGCCTCCCACACCGCATCCCTCCAGGCCGCCCTATAGTCTCTGACTGTGAGAGTGAGACTTACTACACAGCAGAGTTTATAGATTTTTATTTAAAACCCCTGTCTATGCTGCACCAGAGCTACATCAAGGACACATACGATTTTGTTGAGAAGATTAAAAGTATTATTATACCGTCCTCCTCCTTCCTCTTCTCCCTTGATGTAGACAGCCTTTACACCAACATCCAGACACCTGAGGGCCTATTAGCGGTCAGACACGCCCTCCAAAAACACCCAAACAGCAAAAGACCAGACAAAGAAATTTTACAATTATTAGAAATTAATTTGACCAAAAATGATTTTGAATTTGATGAACAATATTTTCTACAGGTGAAAGGCACGGCTATGGGAAAGCGTTTTGCACCCTCATACGCCAACATATTTATGGCCGAGTGGGAAGATAGTGCCCTGGCATCTTGCCAGAAGAGGCCGCTGCACTATTTTCGTTATTTGGACGATATTTGGGGAGTTTGGCAGCATTCAAAAGAGGATTTTGAGGATTTCATTCATACCTTAAACAACCACAGGCAGTCCATTAAGGTCAAATCCACCATTAATCAGGACTCCATTGATTTCCTGGACACGACGACCTTCAAGGGGACAGATTTCCTTATTACACACAGGCTAGAGGTGAAGGTTTTCTTTAAAGAGACAGACACGCATGCGCTGCTATACAGATCCAGTCATCACCCCAAGCATACTTTTGCAGGACTGGTAAAGTCTCAATTACTGAGATTTAAGAGAATCTGCACCAGAGCAGAAGATTTTAAAGTTGCAGTTAAGGTTTTATTCTCCTCACTGCGCAACAGGGTTACACACACACCATGCTACGTCACTCTTTGAAAACCTTCACCTTAGTGAAACCTGTGTGTCTGGACCCAATTCTCCCCATAATCACCACATACTCAATTGGAAATGTAAAACTCATCAAACAATTAAAAACTAATTTTATTTCGGCAGGTGGTAACAAAATTTTCCTAAAAGATTATAGACTAATTGCGGCCTTTAGAAAAATAAAAACCTGGGAGACATTCTGGTTAGAGCCAAATTGAGACCACTGAAGGAACCAAAAACCAGGTCTAAATCTGAGTTCTTCAGGAATTATAAAATGATTCAAAATCAAACTTCTAAAGAGGTATTTCTGACCCAAAAGAACACCACTGTTCACACAAAAAATGTAGTCTACCTAATTAGATGTATAAAGTGCAACAAGCAATATGTGGGCCAGACGGGTAACACCATTCTCACTAGGTTTACCCAACATAGGTATAACATAAATAGAAAAAAGAATACAGATATCCCCTTAGTTCAACATTTTATTGAGCATGGATGGCCCAGCCTCAGGGCCACCATCCTGGAGTCTGACCCAGCCTGGACGGTGCAGCAACGCACCAGGAGGGAGAAGGTCTGGATCTCCAGGCTGGGCACACACCTCCCCAGGGGCCTAAACGAGAGATAGAGCAGTTGGGAATTAGTCTGAAGTCCATGGTTTGTGCATTTAATTCTGCTGCCTTCGGCAGCAGAATTCAATTTTTTCATTCCTAACCCGCCCGTACCTGGACTGAAGCTTTCCCTCCTCTCCCTCTCTCCTCAGACAGGCCACCACCTGGGCAGCCCACCTAGAATAGAAAACATAAAACATATAATACAAATTGAGGACTTAATTGGATCACTAAAAGGCTATAAATAAAATAGGACACATACATATCCCTCAACTGGAACTGCATTTTTCCAATATCGAGTGATATTTAAGTTGACCACCCCATCAACTACAGGGACACTGAATCCTAGGTTGAATTTATTCCACTATTGCATGTATGAATGTAATGGACAGAGTGGAGTTTGATTCTGGCTCCCAGCATTTGCATGGCAAACCTGCCATCTACTGGACAAAAGTTGCAACTGTTTTCATGGAGTTCATAATTGAATTTATAAGGTATCTGGTTCTGCTGTATGTATATGTACGTAGGAATGTGGATGAATGTACATATATATATATACATATGTAGGTGTATATGTGTGTGCACATGTATGTGAGTGTATATAGTTATAACTATTTGTTTCCATATACTGTTATGTGATGGTGATTTCACTCCTCACACATTGTTTGTAAAGTTTATTTTAATAATGGAAGAAAAGGCCCCACGACATCCGGTTTTCCCACCTACCTCCATAACCGCTCTAGTGGGCATACAGTGGGTTCCCTTACCTGATTCCAACCTTTCTCTGGGGGGATATATTTGAGGGCTTTATGCCTGAACTCAACCATTTCACTACAGGTCCTTGTGTCTAGGGCCTTTTGCCTAAACATAACCTGTAGATTTCTGGACTTTTTCAGGTGAACCCCTGCCCAAGATTGGAAGCTCTAACCTCAACCATTTGGGGCTAGAGCATCACTCTGGGAATCCTGCCTAAACATAACCACCTGGATACTGATATGTAAAAACTCTCCTGCATACATTTAAAAATTAAATATAATTACTAAAACCATTATTTGGACACAAACCTTAAATTTTAATTTGACAAGACTAAATCTAATTTGAATATTCTCCTAATAATATTTTGAGATAATATAAGTAATATTTTAATACATTAATTGGCCAAAATTGTTTTTCAAAAAACGAGAGTAGTATTCTCCGGTTTAAACAGGCAGATTCTCCTTTAAATTTTGAATGACAGACTTTTACACACACACACACATACAAATTGACATTGTCTTAAGCTGTCATTGGCCCAGCGGGTCACATGTGGGTACCTGGAGCCGGATGTTGATTTCCGTTGGCTACTCTGTTCGTTTGCCCGGGCCTTTTCATTCCGCCTTAACTGACTGTGTGAGAGAAACAATTATTGTAAAAATTTGATTTCTTGAGCTTGAAAAAGGCATTTCGTATGCCGAAACGCGTCGCTCATTGAAAATAAAAAATATTCTTTTTTTTCACCATCACGTCTCCACATTTTTTGTGAGATAGTTTTCAGTTTAAAACTTTATTTTTTCACCTGGTTTCCTCACCGCGGAGAATGGCGTTCCAAGACGGGAATGATGGATGGCAGACGGTGAGTTACAAACGGGGAAGAAAGAGAAATAAAACACAGAACCCCCAGTCCACATACAACTCATCTTACCAACACCGCCAGTCCTCCTACAACCAGCCCTCTTACGCTGACGCGGCACGGGGGAACCAGCGCGGCAACTCCCGCTACTTCCAAAACAACACCGGGAGAACAAATTACACCGGATACAACGGTAAGAACAATACCGTATATCAGAACAATTTTAACAACACTCACCAGAACCAGGGCTGGAACAACGGCCACCAACAGAGCCGCCGTTTTCAAAAAAACGGATCCAACCGCGGAGCTCCATGGCGCGGCGGGCAGCAGCAGCAGCGGCAACAGCAGCAGCGGCAACAGCAGCAGCGGCAACAGCGGCAGCAGCGACAGCAGCGGCAGCGACAGCAGCAGCAGCGCGGACAGCAGAGCCAGCAATTCCGCAGCGGGGGAGACGGAAACCGACGTGGAGGGAGGTTTGTCCGGCCCCATAGTAATGAACAACAAAAAAACCATGATAAGGACCCAGATTTTGTTATCAGGACGAGAATAATACATAGAATTATTAAAGCTACACACCATTTAAATAATGTGTCCTCTCCTGAAACACCACCTGCTATTGCAAGAATGACCCAATACCTCATAGACTCCATTATGCCAGCTGAACCCAACCCTACAACAAACAGCATCATTGAGGGTAATGCTAAAAACTGGGAATACACAACTATGCTTACCCTGAGACAACACTACCAAGAAAACATTGACAATAACCTACAAATTTTACAACAGCTGAGCACGGGAGATTGGAGGAAGAATTTTGGGATTGCAGCAGCCTGGTCCCGCAGCCATTTTGGCAGGAAGCTCACACAGGAGTTGTTGGACAATGTGTACGCTAGAATTGTTGCTATCACACAACACAACTCAGACTCACCTCAGCAGGAGGACCAACAGTCCCAGGCTACGCCAGCTGCAGGGGTAGCAGCAGCCTCCGGGACCCCTCAGGAGAGGGGGCAGACAATCCCTCCACAATCTCTCGCCCCCCCTCCTCCTCCTCCTCCTCCTCCTCTTCGTCCTCCTCCTCCTCCTCCATCCACAGCTCCAGTAGCCAAACCTGCACGGAGGAGACATCTTAGTGCACCTATGATGGAGATGTTGCAGCAGAACCTCCCCAACCCTCCACCTCAGCCTCAGCCGGGAGTCCCACTGAGAGTCACCCAGTGGGAAGCGCTGAGAGCGGACTCTGCACAGAGGACAGCAGAGACCCAGACGACCTCCGGTGTGACAGTGCACAAGAGCCACCCCACCAGAGAGGCAACACAGGAGCAGCAGCAGCCGGAAGTGGACGTTGAGCTGATCTCCCTGGCCGAGGATCCCACCACTCTTTCCCACCCACCCTCTCCCCCTCCTCCTCCCTCCTCCACCCCAACATCCCCTCCTTCCCCTCCTCCCCCAGACCTTTCTCCCTCCTCCCCAATTCCCTCCTCTTTCTCCCCCACCTCTCCTCCCCTCTTTCCCCGCCCACCTCCAGCTCTCTCACCTGTGGTCCAGGTCCAGGACAGGACACCCCTCCAGCAGAGACCGGCACGCAGGGCTCCTACTCTGAAACCAACAAACACAGAGGAGATTAACACTGCTACACTCAGCTCAATGCTCCGGGCAGAACTGACTGCCCTACCCAGAGCTCAGGTACAGAGTACCCTGTCTTTTGCACCTCCCACAACAACACCTGCCTCAGTGACTTCTGAGAACAGGCCTCTTAGACACGAGCAGACCAATCTAAAAAACTCTGTCTGGTCACTGGAGGCGAAAAAACAGTGGCTCATTTTGGGTGACTCCAATCTGTCAAGACTGCCATCCTTCACACAGGACAACATGCAGATCGACAGTTACCCAGGAGCCACTTTTCCCACATGGAGCCCCTTTTGGCTAAAACGCCAGTCTCCATGAAAGTGGAAAAACAATCCTTTCCCTGGGAATTAACAATAGGGCTCAGGACCCACACACTGTGATCTTCCCACAGCTCAGGAAGGCTGTCAAAATGGCGAAATAGCCTTCCCCAGATCACAAATCCTGGTACCACTAATTAATTTTTCTAGGTCTCTCCCACCCACGGAACAGGCCAACCTGAGGCTCCTGAACGACCACATTGTGGCCAATTATGACTCCATCCCCAGCTGTCCAGAAACAGCTTTACAGTGGACAGGGACCTGATCCACTGGTCCAAGCAGACCGGGGAGCACATGTTGCAGCACTGGCTCCATCATTTAAACATGTAAACCCTGTAAGTACAGAAAAAGATTCAGGGTTAAAAACTGTTATTAATCTCTGCCAATCTTTTAAACTTACAGCAGCACAGACCGTGCTTTTAAACAGGGGATTAACTTTTATTCCTTCACAACAGAGACTGAGTCATAAAGACCAGAAAAACCAGACTCAGCTTGATGTACAGAACTATCACAGGAAAGTGAAGTTGGCCGCATACTATGAAGGAAAACCAGAATCTGTCCATTTGCCTTTTATCCCGAGGTCCACATGGCTCCCTGATGCCACACAACTCCCACCAGAGGTTACTAAATTGACCCAATTAGACTTACAACATTTCCAGCAAAACCACAAAATGGGCTGGACCAAAACCAATCTGACCAAGTATGAAATTGAGGCACTTCACCAATTGGCCAATAATAATGAAATTGTGATAAAACCGGCAGATAAAGGGAGCTCAGTGGTCCTCATGGACAGGAGGGATTATCTGTGGGAGGGATATAGACAATTAAATGACACCAATTATTATATTAAATTAGACAAACCTATTTACAAAGACACAATACCTCTTGTGGAAAAGATTTTAGTATCATTATATAATAAAAATTTATAAATTTAAAGCAGAAAACGTACCTCCAAGGGGAAAAAGAGCCCAGACTACGCCGATTTTACATGCTGCCAAAATCCACAAAAGCAGAGAGTCCTGGAGCCTCCCACACCGCATCCCTCCAGGCCGCCCTATAGTCTCTGACTGTGAGAGTGAGACTTACTACACAGCAGAGTTTATAGATTTTTATTTAAAACCCCTGTCTATGCTGCACCAGAGCTACATCAAGGACACATACGATTTTGTTGAGAAGATTAAAAGTATTATTATACCGTCCTCCTCCTTCCTCTTCTCCCTTGATGTAGACAGCCTTTACACCAACATCCAGACACCTGAGGGCCTATTAGCGGTCAGACACGCCCTCCAAAAACACCCAAACAGCAAAAGACCAGACAAAGAAATTTTACAATTATTAGAAATTAATTTGACCAAAAATGATTTTGAATTTGATGAACAATATTTTCTACAGGTGAAAGGCACGGCTATGGGAAAGCGTTTTGCACCCTCATACGCCAACATATTTATGGCCGAGTGGGAAGATAGTGCCCTGGCATCTTGCCAGAAGAGGCCGCTGCACTATTTTCGTTATTTGGACGATATTTGGGGAGTTTGGCAGCATTCAAAAGAGGATTTTGAGGATTTCATTCATACCTTAAACAACCACAGGCAGTCCATTAAGGTCAAATCCACCATTAATCAGGACTCCATTGATTTCCTGGACACGACGACCTTCAAGGGGACAGATTTCCTTATTACACACAGGCTAGAGGTGAAGGTTTTCTTTAAAGAGACAGACACGCATGCGCTGCTATACAGATCCAGTCATCACCCCAAGCATACTTTTGCAGGACTGGTAAAGTCTCAATTACTGAGATTTAAGAGAATCTGCACCAGAGCAGAAGATTTTAAAGTTGCAGTTAAGGTTTTATTCTCCTCACTGCGCAACAGGGGTTACACACACACCATGCTACGTCACTCTTTGAAAACCTTCACCTTAGTGAAACCTGTGTGTCTGGACCCAATTCTCCCCATAATCACCACATACTCAATTGGAAATGTAAAACTCATCAAACAATTAAAAACTAATTTTATTTCGGCAGGTGGTAACAAAATTTTCCTAAAAGATTATAGACTAATTGCGGCCTTTAGAAAAATAAAAACCTGGGAGACATTCTGGTTAGAGCCAAATTGAGACCACTGAAGGAACCAAAACCAGGTCTAAATCTGAGTTCTTCAGGAATTATAAAATGATTCAAAATCAAACTTCTAAAGAGGTATTTCTGACCCAAAAGAACACCACTGTTCACACAAAAAATGTAGTCTACCTAATTAGATGTATAAAGTGCAACAAGCAATATGTGGGCCAGACGGGTAACACCATTCTCACTAGGTTTACCCAACATAGGTATAACATAAATAGAAAAAAGAATACAGATATCCCCTTAGTTCAACATTTTATTGAGCATGGATGGCCCAGCCTCAGGGCCACCATCCTGGAGTCTGACCCAGCCTGGACGGTGCAGCAACGCACCAGGAGGGAGAAGGTCTGGATCTCCAGGCTGGGCACACACCTCCCCAGGGGCCTAAACGAGAGATAGAGCAGTTGGGAATTAGTCTGAAGTCCATGGTTTGTGCATTTAATTCTGCTGCCTTCGGCAGCAGAATTCAATTTTTTCATTCCTAACCCTAACCCTAACCCTAACCCTAACCCTAACCCTAACCCTAACCCCCTAACCCCTAACCCTAACCCTAACCCTAACCCTAACCCTAACCCTAACCCTCTTTATTTCCGAGTTTTCTTCAAACTTAGGTGGTCGAAAGGCCTCTTTCACCACCTTTTGGTAGCAGAGTCATGGTTTAAACCACTCTGAAGATTATCCCCTTAAGGGATTCCTTAAAGGGTTAACGGTTTAGTGGTGTGGAAATTGAGTGACATGCGACGGCCCGCGCATACCTTTAGTCTCCATTCAACTACGCAGTCGTCGGACGCGTGGGGGGGCTAATGGGATCCGACCATCTAACCCTAACCCTAACCCTAACCCTAACCCTAACCCTAACCCCTAACCCTAACCCTAACCCTAACCCCTAACCCTAACCCTAACCCTAACCCTAACCCTAACCCTAACCCTGACCGGCAGGGAAGTGTGGCTAGCCGTAGACACGGCACCCCTTCTCCTCTCTGCTCCTCTTTCTCTCAAACTTTTAGAGTATTTTAGCAAGCAATTACATCCGAGTCCGGATCAAAACCCAGAATCGGATCCTAACACTTATTTCAACCAAACGCTTAATCCCCAACCTTGGTTAACAAATCATAAACTTAACTCTAACACAAACATGTGACCAAGGTACTCAACCCTACCATTAGAACCCACACTCAACCTTAACCCTTAACCGTGGCACCTAACCCCCTAAACCCAGCCCTAATCCTAACTCCTAAAACCTAACCCTACCCCCTAACCCTAACCGCTAATCCTAACCCTAACCTTAACCCCAATACCCTAACCCTAATCCTTAACCCAACCTCTAACCCAACCATAATCACTAAAGCTAATCCTAACCCTAACCCCCTTAACCCCTAACCCCAAACCCCCCCTAACCCTAACCCTAACTCTAAACCTAACCCCAACACTAACCCTAATCCCTAATCCATCCCCTAACCATAGCCCCTAACCCTAACCCTCTAACCCAACTCCTAATCCTAACCCTAACCCTACACCCCACCCCTAACCCTAACCCTAACCCTTTTCACCCCTACCCTAACCCATCCCCTAAACATAACCCCTAAACCTCACCCAACCCCTAACCCTAACCACAACCCCTAACCCTAAACCTTAACCTAACCCCCTCATCCTAACACCAATTCCTAAACCCCAACCTTAACCTTACTCAATCCTAACCTTAGATCCTAGACTCAACCTTTTTTCACTTAACCCGGACCCCTAACCCCGTAAAACCTGATCCTAACTCTAACCCTAAACATAACCCCTAAATCTAACCCACAACCCTAACCCCCTGACCCTAACCCTACTCGAACCTAACCTTTAAATTCTACCTTCACTCAAACCCTAAACTTTGTACACCAACCTCAACACTCAAAACCTCAACCCTAACCCTAACCCTAATCCCAACCCCTAACCCTAACCACCTACCCCTAAAAGTTAACTCTGACCCTGACCTCAATTCTCGCCCCTAACCTTAACCTTCACTCCAACACTTTTAACCTCAACTGAACTCTTCCGAACTAACCCAAATTCTTGACCCTGACACACCTTAACTTAGCCACTATCCCTAACTTGTAACCCCTAAGGATTTTTTACCGACCCTCCGACCTGCAAAATAATCCAAATTCATATATTAAAACGGACTGTCCCTTTTTATCCTTAACCCCACTCACCTTATGGCAACAAACATAACGATTAATGGAATTATTTCTCTAGACTCTCTAAAATTTTTAACCGAAATATCCCTTTAACCTGACGACCCTTAAAACACCCACTTACCCAATTAATACCTTTCTTAATTAATTAATTAATTTTTTCCCTCAAATAAAATTTAATCATCTAAAAATAATGTTGCATTTACCCTTTAATTTATGATGGATGGGACCCTTCAACCTACAAAATATTCCAAATTTATATAGTAGAACAGACTGTCCCTTTAATCCCTAACCCCACTCACCTTAAGGCAACAAACATAAAATATTTAACCGAAATATCCCTTTAACCTGACAACCCTTAAACACCACTTACCTAATTAATACCTTTCTTAATATTTTTTCCCTCAAATATAATTTAATATCCCTCTTTGAATCCCAATCTTATTCATCATCTAAAAATAATGTTGCATTTACCCTTTAATTTATGACGGATGGGACCCTTCAACCTACAAAATATTTCAAATTTATATAGAACAGACTGTCCCTTTAATCCCTAACCCCACTCACCTTAAGGCAACAAACATAACGATTAATGGAATTATTTCTCTAGATTCTCTACAATATTTAACCGAAATATCCCTTTAACCTGACGACCCTTAAACACCCACTTACCTAACTAATACCTTTCTTAATTAATTTTTTTTCCCTCAAATAAAATTTAATATCCCTCTTCGAATCCCAATCTTATTCATCATCTAAAAATAATGTTGCAATCACCCTTCAATTTATGATGGATGGGACCCTTCAACCTACAAAATATTTCAAATTTATATAGTAGAACAGACTGTCCCTTTAATCCCTAACCCCACTCACCTTAAGGCAACAAACATAACGATTAATGGAATTATTTCTCTAGATTCTCTAAAATATTTAACCGAAATATCCCTTTAACCTGACGACCCTTAAACGCCCACTTACCTAATTAATACCTTTCTTAATTAATAATTTTTTCCCTCAAATAAAATTTAATATCCCTCTTCGAATCCCAATCTTATTCATCATCTAAAAATAATGTTGCAATCACCCTTTAATTTATGATGGATGGGTTTTTGATCTTTGACAGTCGCCGCCTCTGGGGGGAGACGTTTTAGGCGAGTGGTGGGCCCGGCTCCATTGAGCAGCCCTCAATTCAAACCCAGTTTAATCATTATAATAGAAGACCACCACATTAATCTGCCCATCTTTTTCGCTTATGGTTTTATCCTTAATATTACCGAATACAGGCATGATGGGAAAATAATACGAATAATTGAAATCGACCAGGAAATAATCTCTTATTGGACTAAATTTTCGACTAAAATGCAACAAGGCATTATGGGTCACACTCCTCGACACCATAAGTGAAAAATATCACTCGCGAAACCACTACCCCCCAAAAAATTGACCCCAGGTCAGAGCTTCTGAGGACACATCTTTCACGGTGAGTCACTCTGCATACCTGGGGTCGTGCGGTGTATGGGGCACAGGTATTTGCATATACTTAGGTATATAGGCTCTAACCTTCCTGTAGTCGTGCGGTGTATGGGGCACAGGCAAGGTCCAAAACTTTAATTTTGAAGTTAAATTTTCTTAAAAAATTTTTCTTCAAAATTCTAATAAATTGGCTCCTAAAATTAGTTTTACTTCCAGCATTTCCTGGGACTGTGCGTTGTATGGAGTACAGGAATGCTTTCAAAAATAGCCTAATTCCCGGCTATGGACCTGGTTATTTTAACCAGGTCTTTAGCTTGACTTCAAGACCTCCTAGACCTCCAGAAACCAAAGCTTCGGCCTAGCTCTGAGTTCTAACCGGGGATACCTAGCGGTGTTAACGAACGGTTTCCTCAGACGGGCGGTAAGTATGCGGCCCCCCGTGTCCGCCTCTAGGACAGAATGGCGGGAGTGGTGGTCCAGGGCATCAGGACCTTAAACGTAGCCCAGTCTTCTATGAGGGTTAGCCTCGCCCAATGCAACAGTCCATCTGCACCACATACGTCTAATTTGGTCCTTATCTGGTTAAAAATTAAATCCTCCAAACTTTTACCACCTAAATTCTCCGTCCCCTGACCCAGCTTAGGTGGTCAGGCCGTGGATGCAACGGGACCTAGGCCCCCTTCCCCCTCCGCGTTTTCATTTTCAGACTAGTCTCGTTTTTTACGATTTAAACCTTTTAGCTTCTTTTCCAAAAATAGCTTCTCAGAACTTAGCTTACTGATCCTAAATCTGCACTATCTTACTTTATTAACTAAAAAACTAATTGGCTATGGGACACAGCCCGGGACTTGATCACCCCCGGGTGGGCCTTCCTCAGTTGAAAGTGTCTAGTTGGTAATGGCCGAAACACTTGATGATACTGGGGTCCACTACTGAAGATGTGCTCCCAAAATTTTAGATTTAAAATACAATTCAAACCTCCAACATGCCCCCAAAAAACCCTTCCCGTCCACTCCTCTAGACAGAGGTATGAATCTCTCCCCTTCCCCCCTCTTTCGTCCACCTCCTCTAGACAGAGGGATGGAGCTCTTCTCTTCCCCCCTACCGTCCACCTCCTCTAGACAGAGGGATGGCTCTCTCCCCTTCCCCCTCTCTCGTCCACCTCCCCTAGACAGAGGGATGGATTTCTCCCCTTCCCCCTGTCCCATCCACCTCCTCTAGACAGAGGGATGGATCTCTCCTCTTCCCCCCTCTCTCGTCCACCTCCTCTAGACAGAGGGATGGATCTCTCCCCTTCCCCCCTCTCTCGTCCACCTCCTCTAGACAGAGGGATGGATCTCTCCCCTTCCCCCCTCTCTCGTCCACCTCCTCTAGACAGAGGATTGGATCTCTCCCCTTCCCCCCTCTTTCGTCCACCTCCTCTAGACAGAGGGATGGATCTCTTCTCTTCCCCCCTCCCGTCCACCTCCTCTAGACAGAGGGATGGCTCTCTCCCCTTCCCCTCTCTCGTCCACCTCCCCTAGACAGAGGGATGGATTTCTCCCCTTCCCCCTGTCCCATCCACCTCCTCTAGACAGAGGGATGGATCTCTCCCCTTCCCCCTCTCTCGTCCACCTCCTCTAGACAGAGGGATGGATCTCTCCCCTCCCCCCCTCTCTCATCCACCTCCTCCAGACAGAGGAATGGACACCTCTCTCTCTCTCTCTCTCCCCTTTCCTGTCCACCCCCCTAGACAGAGGGATGGACTTTTCTCCTTCTCTCCCTCCCCCTCATCTCCCCTAAACTGAGGATGATTGAAAGGTCTCTTTCACCACCTACTAATAGCAGAGTTATGGTTTTAACCACTCTGAAGGTTATCCCTTTAAGGGATTCCTTGAGGGTTAACGGTTTAGTGGACTGGAAAGTGAGTGACATGCGACGGCCCGTGCATACCTTTAGTCTCCATTCAACTGCGTAGTCGTCGGACGCGTGGGGAGGCTAATGGGATCCGAACTAACCCTAACCCTAACCCTAACCCTAACCCTAACCCTAACCCTAACCCTAACCCTAACCCTAACCCTAACCCTAACCCTAACCCTAACCCCTAACCCTAACCCCCTAACCCTAACCCTAACCCTAACCCTAACCCTAACCCTAACCCTAACCCTAACCCTAACCCTAACCCTAACCCTAACCCTAACCCTAACCCTAACCCTAACCCTAACCCTAACCCTAACCCTAACCCTAACCCTAACCCTAACCCTAACCCTAATTGTTGCTATCACACAACACAACTCAGACTCACCTCAGCAGGAGGACCAACAGTCTCAGGCTACGCCAGCTGCAGGGGTAGCAGCAGCCGCCGGGACCCCTCAGGAGAGGGGGCAGACAATCCCTCCACAATCTCTCGCCCCCCCTCCTCCTCCTCCTCCTCTTCGTCCTTCTCCTCCTCCTCCATCCACAGCTCCAGTAGCCAAACCTGCACGTAGGAGACATCTTAGTGCACCTATGATGGAGATGTTGCAGCAGAACCTCCCCAACCCTCCACCTCAGCCTCAGCCGGGAGTCCCACTGAGAGTCACCCAGTGGGAAGCGCTGAGGGCGGACTCTGCACAGAGGACAGCAGAGACCCAGACGACCTCCGGTGTGACAGTGCACAAGAGCCACCCCACCAGAGAGGCAACACAGGAGCAGCAGCAGCCGGAAGTGGACGTGGAGCTGATCTCCTTAGCCGAAGACCCCACCACTCCGGAGCCTCCACTCCCCACCCACCCTCTCTCCCCTCCTCCTCCTCCACCCCAACACCCCCTCCTTCCCCTCCTCCTCCAGACCTTTCTCCCTCCTCCCCAATTCCCTCCTCTTTCTCCCCTACCTCTCCTCCCTCTCTCCCCACCCACCTCCAGCTCTCTCTCCGGTGATCCAGGTCCAAGACAGGACACCCTCCAGCAGAGATCAGTACGCAGGGCTACTACTCTGAGACCAACAAGCACAGAGGAGATCAACACTGCTACGCTCAACTCGATGCTCAGAGCAGAACTGTCTGCCCTACCCAGAGCCCAGGTACAGAGCACACTTTCCTTTGCACCTCCCACGACAACACCTGCCTCAGTGACTTCTGAGAACAGGCCCTCAGACACGAGCAGACCAACCTAAAGAGCTCTGTCTGGTCACTGGAGGCAAAAAACAGTGGCTCATCATGGGAGACTCCAACCTCTCAAGGCTGCCATCCTTTACACAGGATAATATGCAGATTGACAGTTTCCCAGGAGCCACCTTCGCCACATGGAGCCCCTTTTGGCCAAAACGCCAGTCTCCATGAAAGTGGAAAAACAATTCTTTCCTGGGAATCAACAATAGGGCCCATAACCCACTCAATGTGATCTTCCCACAGCTGAGGAAAGCTGTGAAAATGGCTGAAATAGCTTTTCCCAGATCACAAATCTTGGTGCCACTGATTAACTTTTCCAGGTCTCTCCCACCCTCTGAACAGGCCAACCTGAGGCTCCTGAACGACCACATCCTGGCCAATTATGACTCGATTCCCCAGCTGTCGAGGAACAGCTTCACAGTGGATAAGGACCTGATCCACTGGTCAAAGCAGACCGGGGAACACATGCTGCAACACTGGGTCCAGCATTTAAACATGTAAACCCTGTGAGTACAGAAAAAGATACAGGGTTAAAAACTGTGATTAATCTCTGCCAATCTTTTAAACTTACAGCAGCACAGACCGTGCTTTTAAACAAGGGTCTAACCTTCATTCCTTCACAGCAGAGACTGAGTCATAAAGACCAGAAAAGCCAGACTCAGTTTGACCTACAGAACTACCACAGGAAAGTGAAGTTAGCTGTCTATTACGAAGGAAAATCAGAATCAGAACATTTGCCCTTTATCCCGAGGTCCACATGGCTCCCTGATGCCACACAACTCCCACCAGAGGTTACTAAATTGACTCAATTAGATCTACAACATTTCCAGCAAAACCACAAAATGGGCTGGACTAAAACCAATCTGACCAAGTATGAAACTGAGGCACTTCACCAATTGGCCAATAATAATGAAATTATAATAAAACCGGCAGATAAAGGGAGCTCAGTGGTCCTCATGGACAGGAGGGACTATTTGTGGGAGGGATACAGACAGTTAAATAATACCAATTATTATATTAAATTAGATAAACCTATATACAAGGACACAATACCTCTTATAGAAAAGATTTTAGTATCATTATATAATAAAAATTTATAAATTTAAAACAGAAGACTTACCTCCAGGGGGATAAAGAGCCCAGACTACGCCGGTTTTACATGCTGCCAAAAATCCACAAAAGCAGAGAGTCCTGGAGCCTCCCACACCGCATTCCTCCAGGCCGCCCTATAGTCTCTGACTGTGAGAGTGAAACCTACTACACAGCAGAGTTTATAGATTTTTATTTAAAACCCTTGTCTATGCTGCATCAGAGCTACATCAAGGATACATATGATTTTGTTGAGAAGATTAAAAGTATTATTATACCGTCCTCCTCTTTCCTCTTCTCCCTTGATGTAGACAGCCTTTACACCAACATCCAGACACCTGAGGGCCTATTAGCGGTCAGACACGCCCTCCAAAAACACCCAAACAGCAAAAGACCAGACAAAGAAATTTTACAATTATTAGAAATTAATTTGACCAAAAATGATTTTGAATTTGATGGACAATACTTTTTACAGGTGAAAGGCACGGCTATGGGAAAGCGTTTTGCACCCTCATATGCTAATATTTTTATGGCCGAGTGGGAAGAAAGTGCCCTGGCATCTTGCCAGAAGAGACCGCTGCACTATTTCCGCTATTTAGATGACATTTGGGGAGTTTGGCAGTATTCAAAACAGGATTTTGAGCTTTTTATACACACCCTAAACAGCCACAGGCAGTCAATCAAGGTCAAATCCACCCTCAATCAGGACTCCATTGATTTTCTGGACACGACGACCTTCAAGGGGACAGATTTCCCTGTCACGCACAAGCTAGAGGTGAAGGTTTTCTTTAAAGAGACAGACACGCATGCACTGTTGTACAGGTCCAGTCATCACCCCAGGCATACTTTTGCAGGACTGGTAAAGTCTCAATTACTGAGATTCAAGAGAATCTGCACCAGAGCAGAAGATTTTAAAGCTGCAGTTAAAATTTTATTCTCCTCACTGCGCAACAGGGGTTACACACACACCATGCTGCGTCACTCTTTGAAAACCTTCACCCTAGTGAAACCTGTGTGTTTGGACCCGATTCTCCCCATCATTACCACCTATTCATTTGGAAATGTCAAACTGATTAAACAATTAAAAACCAATTTCATTTCGGCAGGGGGTAACAAAATTTTCCTAAAAGATTATAGATTAATTGCGGCCTTTAGAAAAAATAAAAACCTGGGTGACATTCTGGTTAGAGCCAAATTGAGACCATTGAAAGAACCCAAAACCAGGTCCAAATCAGAGTTCTTTAGGAATTATAGAATGATACAGAATCAAACATCTAAAGAGGTATTCCTGACACAAAAGAATACCACTGTGCACACAAAAAATGTGGTTTATCTAATTAGATGTTTAAAGTGCACCAAACAGTATGTGGGCCAGACAGGCAACACAATTCTCACAAGGTTTACCCAGCACAGGTATAATATTAATAGAAAGAAGAATACAGAGATCCCCTTGGTTCAACATTTTATTGAGCATGGATGGCCCAGCCTCAGGGCCACCATCCTGGAGTCTGACCCAGCCTGGACGGTGCAGCAACGCACCAGGAGGGAGAAGGTCTGGATCTCCAGGCTGGGCACACACCTCCCCAGGGGCCTAAACGAGAGATAGAGCAGTTGGGAATTAGTCTGAAGTCCATGGTTTGTGCATTTAATTCTGCTGCCTTCGGCAGCAGAATTCAATTTTTTCATTCCTAACCCTCAACCGCACTCTTCCTTCCCTAAACCTAACCAGCTTGATCAATTTAGAAGAAACTATTTTTTGCAACCCTATAAAAGTAACGCTTTACTGCGAACGTTTTACATACGGTCCGAATCAGACAATTCAAGACTCTCTGCCGCAAATTGGCAGCCCAAGTAGTGGTCTTATTGAAATAACTATGCCTGCACTCAAACCGGTGCTACAAAGTGGCATGTCAGTAAAAGTAACGTTTTACTGCGACCCGAGGGCCAGTCACACGGTCCGAATTAGACAATTCAAGACCCTCTGCCGCAAATTGGCAACCCAAGTAGTGGTCTTATTGAAATAACTATGCCTGCACTCAAACCTGTGCTACAAAGTGGCATGTAAGTAAAAGTAACGTTTTACTGCGACCCGAGGGCCAGTCACACGGTCCGAATTAGACAATTCAAGACCCTCTGCCGCAAATTGGCAACCCAAGTAGTGGTCTTATTGAAATAACTATGCCTACACTCAAATCGGTGCTACAAAGTGGCATGTAGGGGGACATTGTGGGAATGGTGAGCTGACTACTGACGTGCGCCGGCCAGTGCATCTGCCTTTGGTCCCCTATCTAACTGCCCAGTCGTCGGACGAAGCGGGGGGGATCATCGAGATAATTTAACAAAAACCTAACCCTAACCCTAACCCGTGCGCCGGCCAGTGCATCTGCCTTTGGTCCCCTATCTAACTGCCCAGTCGTCGGACGAAGCGGGGGGGATCATCGAGATAATTTAACAAAAACCTAACCCTAACCCCCTAACCCTAACCCTAACCCCCCTAAGCCCACCCAGTCCACTTTTCCTAAACCCAACCGTCGCCTTCCCGCATGTCACAGGACCGTAAGCCCACCCACAACCTTTGCCATCACCAGAACTGCAATGTCATCACCGTTACCATACATATTTTTGCAAATAATTTTCAGCCAGAAACATTCAGAAATGTAGGTACTTGGATGACTGTAATTCATCTTGCATGTAAGATGAATTATAGTTCAGGTTCAAGACACAATATGTGAAACCACAACGTGTTTTACAAGCACTGATGTGTCATTTAGGTTTGTTTTTCTTGTTCAATGATGTGATGGTAATGACACATTCATAGTTCACAAAATGGCAACCAGTAGTAAATTCCCTTATCCCGCGGGGTCAACCAAGCTCATGGTCCCGTCACTCCTGACTAAAGGACTGACACGTTGAGCTATGCCAACTGGTCAAATTTGGAGTTTTAAACGTCAAACACTGTTGCAACCCAATTTGGCCTTTAATGGGAGAAATGCCCATGAACCGTCATGTCATCCTTCAAACTCTCATGAACAATGGAGAATTCCAATAATGGTAACAAAGTGCAATGTACACGTAGCTACACTGCTGTTTTTACCTCCCCTTGAGTTTCTCCTAATGTCAGAAATTCATCTTTTTAATTCAGAGAGTCTAACCTGAGTGCCGGGCGTTCAGGCAGTGGAAAAGATCTTGGCTGTTGGGCGTGCACTCCCAAACTCCCCCAGCCGCTTCAGCAGAGACATCGCCAGAGAAATGCTGCTTCCGTTACCTCTGTAACAGGAGAGACACAAAATACAGGCACATGCGTAACTTACTCAGCATGGGCTGCTTCTCTTTTGCTGAGTGTGGCTCTGGGTGCTGGCAAAACAACGGCACATCCAAACACTGTTCATCTGCACATATGTATACTACACACCCCACAATTCCACAACTGCTGGCTGAAAATCAACAGTTTGCCTTTCATTGTTACTTACGTGTCATTGCTCCACACTGCAAAAGCTGTATCAGAGACAATGTGCTTGTGGAGAAAAAAATGAATATATTACTAATGCCATAACCTCATCCTCCCAAGCATGAACTTTAATGCAAAGATAAAATGGAATTAAGCCAGCATCTGTGTGTGTGTGTGTGTGTGTGTGTGTGTCTGTGTGTGTCTCTGTGTGTGTCTCTATGTCTCTGTGTGTGTGTCTGTGTGTGTCTCTATGTCTCTGTGTGTGTGTGTGTGTCTGTGTGTGTCTATATGTCTCTGTGTGTGTATCTATGTCTCTGTGTGTGTCTGTCTCTATGTCTGTGTGTGTGTGTGTCTCTATGTCTCTGTGTGTGTGTCTCTATGTCTCTGTGTGTGTGCGTCTCTATGTCTCTGTGTGTGTGTGTGTGTCTCTAGGTCTCTGTGTTTCTGTGTGTGTGTGTCTGTAGTCAGAACATAGCCTTAGATTGATATCTTCTAACACATGCTTTTAGCTGCGCTACAACACAGCAATATAACTTACATTCATTTACTGTACTCACGTTTTAACAGGTGCTCATTGCAACCAGCCACTACCCACATGAGCTCATGTTAACACAGCTAGAGCATGCAGAGTGCAACAACAAAGTTGGTTCTGTAAATACATTTAACTCACCCCCCTCTGTGTTCTTTTATCTTTAACTGTCACTCCTTTTCAGCAACGCACTGGGCGGATATATTCCCCCATAAGCCTCAATTCCATCTGCTTTCGTTGACAGAAGCTAAACAACTGTTAAGTTTCCTTTAATAAAATGTACATATGACTTCCTTTTGGATTTCAAATTAAAAGCATCAAAACGGAAGTCACAGTCTCTTTTGTATTGTCTTGTAAAATAGATCCACTATTTTAAATTGCCCTGTGAAATGTTGTCTTTTAAAATAGCTTGTGTGTGTGTGTCTCTCTCTCTGTGTGTGTGTGTGTGTGTGTGTGTGTGTGTGTGTGTTTGCGTGTGTGTGTGCGTGCGTGTGTGTGTGTGCGCGTGCTCAAACTGCACCCCGGTGCAGGCCGGTCAAAACCCCTTATCCTAGTGCTGGCAGCATAAGCTCTGCTGTCCCTCTGGTGGCAGCTGAGTGCAACTGCACCCTGCAGGACTTTGAAAAATTGTGTGAAATCCTGCTACAAAAGCAACATATATGTAGCTTTTGTAGCAGCCCGCAGCATGAGCTCTGCTGTGCCCCTGGTGGCAGCTGAGGGAAACTGCACCCTGCAGGACTTTTTTTGTGAAATTCTGCTACACAAATCAACATATATGTAACAGAATGTATCAGGAGTCTCTCTTCCTGTGTGTGTGTGTGTGTGTGTGTGTGTGTGTGTGTGTGAGAGAGATACATTGGACTGGTTTTGGCTTTAATGCTCAACAAAAAGGCACTAGTTCCAGGCTGCATGATTTCCAATTAAAAGCATCAAAACTGAAGTTACAGTCTCTTTTGTATTGTCTTGTAAAATAGTTCCACTATTTCAAATTGCCCTGTGAAATGTTGTCTTTTAAAATAGCTTGTGTGTGTGTGTGTGTGTGTGTGTGTCTCTCTCTCTCTCTCTCTGTGTGTGTGTGTGTGTGTGTGTGTGTGAGTGAGAGAGATACATTGGACTGGTTTTGGCTTTAATGCTCAACAAAAAGGCACTAGTTCCAGGCTGCATGATTTCCAATTAAAAGCATCAAAACTGAAGTTACAGTCTCTTTTGTATTGTCTTGTAAAATAGATCCACTATTTCAAATTGCCCTGTGAAATGTTGTCTTTTAAAATAGCTTGTGTGTGTGTGTGTGTCTCTCTCTCTCTCTCTCTGTGTGTGTGTGTGTGTGTGTGTGTGTGTGTGTGTTTGCGTGTGTGTGTTTGCGTGTGTGTGTTTGCGTGTGTGTGCGTTTGCGTGTGTGTGCGTGTGTGTGTGCGTGCGTGTGTGTGTGCGCATGCTCAAACTGCACCCCGGTGCAGGCCGGTCAAAACCCCTTATCCTAACCCTAACCCTAACCCTAACCCCTAACCCTAACCCTACACAGGCCTAACCCAGTGTTCTTTGGCCCTAAACTCAACCTGAGGTCCCCTGACCTGAACATAACCCCCTGTCTCCTGATTTGAGCTCAACAGTGGCGAATTGAGGCCTAGATAAGTGCCCATGTATAAGTCTTTTTGACCGACTGCCAGACTGTGCCTATAAGATGTGCCAGTCTTTTTCTGTGGCTGTCAGACTGTGCCTATAAGATGTGCCAGTCTTTTCCTGTGGTGGTGAAACCGAGCCTATAATTAGAGCCGGTGTATTTAAATAAGTACTGTATTTAGCCATTTCTTTTGACTCGGGGTTGTTTGAGGGTCCTTTTGACCCGGATTGGACTGGGTGCTTCTGGGCCTGGGTCTGGCCAGATGCCTGTGGACCCAAATTTAACTAACATTCCTTTGATTTCAGATACTGAGCTTTAAATGAGGGCCAGTTCATTCAGCTTAGTGCCCTCCTGTCTATGCCTGAACTTAACCAGATGTCTCTGAAACTGAGCCTTAAATTAGCGCCAGTCCATTTAATTCAGTGCCTCTTCATACTTGCCTAAGCTTAACCAAAGGTTTGTGATACTGAGCTTTTAATTAGAGCCAGTTTAATTTAATGTAATTAGAGTGTCTGTTGACTTACATTCAACTAAAAGTCTTGTGACTTAAGCCTCATTGGGTAATTACAACCTCAAAAATTGATTAATTTTATAATTAACTATATAATTATTTTTTTAAGGTTTTATGCCAACATCTCTGCCATTTTTTATGTAAAGAATCACTATTGTGAACTTTATCCTGGCTGTATAAGAGAAACTCTTATTTTGAAGTGGTACCTCCACACAATTTCAACTTCCTTCCGTGTGTTTGCTGTATGTGCAATGCTGCTAGCCTCACTTGCCCACGCTGTTTCCTGTTGAAGACTTTGTACATGTGAGTAACTTAAAAGCCTGATGAAGGCCCGTTAGGGTCGAAACGTTGCTTTATTAAAAAACTCACGCTACTCCAGACCATCACTTTTCATCATTTTTACTTTATTTAAAGATTTTGGAAGTGTTTTGCACACATATTGCATGTCCGTTTTTGACACCATATGACGCTAGCGCACCATGGTGGCTAATGCTACGGCTAGCTACGGCCTCAAGATACTGCTGAGCCTGGCAGGCCCACCGACAACAAACCATCTTTTGGACCAGGGGGACCACCGCGACCAGCATGCCTCGGAGAAGAGAGAGACCCGAAAGGCCTGGGGGGACCGACGGGACGGCCAGAGAGATGGACGCCATCCGGGCCTACAGGTGGGCCGCGCCTCCTTCAGCCAGGCTAACCGAGCTAGCGTTAGCTGCGCCGAAGCTTCCTGCAGCCTCACGTCGGGGACGGGGCCCGCGCCAGACCGGCCTTGCTGCAGAGGGGGAGACCAGGGAGCGGCCTCCTAAGAGAAGAGGAACACCATAACAACATTAAAGATATGATACATACGATAATATAATAATACCATACTCACCCTTTTATAAATATAATACTTACCTTGGAGATACATAAATATATTAAAATACAGTAATAATAATACATTGGATTTATTATAAGCATTTATTGCATTTTATTATACATACGTTCATTTTTTGAACTAGAATGTTTAAATAAATTTATAAGCTAAAGCCCATTTACATTGGGGAGCTGATAAGGGCTACTGCTTGCAGGTGGGGTCTCTCGTGTGGGTTTGGTGGGGCCACTGGGTATGGGGATGTCGTCTGGTTTGTGCATTTAGGTGCATGCACACCCACATGTGGGTTGCTTATTCACCTTTATTTTTGATTTATCCTAACCCTAACCCTAACCCTTAATTTAATAATTTAAATATTGAATTATATTATTGCATTTAATCCTGCGTGTTTTATAGAAGAAACACTATTGTGGCTTTTATTTTTCTAAGAAGCAGGATAACGGAAGCTGTTATTCTGAAAGCCAAGATGGCGGTTTGTTTACTTCCTTTTGTACGGAGATTAATGCTGACCTGTTCAATGTGCCCACGCTGTCTTGCTGAGGAGTTTTTCATGTGAGTGTATGAGCCTGAGGAAGGCCTATTCTGGCCGAAACGTTGCTCCAATAAATCTCACGACACTTAAAAACCATCACGCTTTATTTTTTCAACTTTATTTAATATTTTCTGAAGTGTTTTTCACATTTTTTGATGCCCACACGGGACACATGATGGCGGCGTAGCGCCGCGACGGTAGCTATGCTATTGCTAGCCGCTACTTCAGCATACCATTGAATCCAGCTTATCCACTGATGAGTGCCTGTCCTTCCGACTGGTGGGACCTCGGACCGCACCGCGAGCAGCAGACTTCCATGATGAGAGGGACCCGACACGGCCGGATGGACCGGGGGGAGCACCAGAGCGACGGATGCCGCCTGGGCCTACTGCTACATTGCTACATTCACCGCCATGCCAACGGGGCTAATGCTAGCGGCGCTAAGGCTAGCAGAGCTAAAGCTAACGGGGCTAATGCTAGCTGTGACGGAGATTTCCACAGCCGCGCCGCCCGGGCGCGATTTGCACCGCGACTGCCCTCTGGCGGACCGGAGGACCCGCAGGAGAAGAATGTCTACTAATTTCGGAGGAAAGAAGAACATTATAGTTATACAGAAGATTTAATAAATCACTGCTATATAATATAACATAATATATAATAATATAACAAATTAAGCTATTTACTGCACACTAATACTTACCTGAGTTGAATATTTATTTTTAAGCAGGGTTTCTTATGTGGGGTTGCTGGAGTTGCCAGGTATGGGGTTGTTTCTAGTTTGTGCATTGAAGGCATAGTAAATCCACTCCTGTGGTATATTGCCTTTTCTTTTTTTCTTTCCTAACCCTCAACCCTCCCCTAACCCTCTAGCTCCAGTCCCCTGACCCTTTTAAACCTTTTGGTGTAATCAAGATGACAAGAGAAGCCTTGAATGCAGCAACGACCTACTTGGGTCTATAGAGTTGGGTTGCTGGCCGGAGAGATTGGACCACCAGGTGTGCTGTGCGGTTTTCCTGGGGGTCTGGATGAGAGATGAGATGGGTTAGAGCCAATATCCATGGTTTGTGCTTCTTAATTCTGCCGCCTATGGCGTCAGAATTTCTTTTTTCTTCAAACCTAACCCTAACCCTTAACCCTAACCTCTAACCCCTAACGCTAACCCTAAAATGTTGACTTCCTGTTTTATGTGCAATGCTGATGAAGGCCTATTAAGGCCGAAACGTTGCTTTATTAAAAACTCACGTTACTCCAGACCATCACATTTCATAATTTTTATTTTAAGTTTTTGAAGGTGTTTTTCACACATTGCATGTCCATTTTGGATGACATATGACGTTGGCACTAGCTACGGCGTCAAGATGCTACCGAGCCCAGCAGGCCCACCGACAACAAACCATTTTTTGGACCAGCATGCCCCATGGAAGGGAAAGACCCGACACGCCTGGAGGGACCGACGGGACGGCCAGAGAGACGGACGTCGCCTGGTCCTATAGCTGGGCCGCGACTCCTTCAGCCATGCTAACTGGGCTAGCGTTAGCTGTGCCGGAGTTTCCTGCAGCTTCACATCTGGGATGGGGCCCGCTCCAGACGGGCCCTGCTGCAGAGGGAGAGACCAGAGAGCGGCCTCCTAAGAGAAGCAACATAAAAGATATAATACATCATAGAATAATAATATAATATAATACTCACCTTTGATAAATATAATACTCACCTTTGATATGCATAACTGTTAGATTATAATAATGACAATACACTGGATCAGTTATAAGCATTTATTGCATTTTATTGCACATAAGTTCATTTCTTGAACTAAAATATTTAAATATATGAGCCAAATCGCATTTATGCTGGGGAGCCATAGAGAGCAGTTGCTTGCAGGTGGGGTTTCTTGTGTGGGTTTGGTGGGGCCACTGGGTATGGGGATGTTGTCTGGTTAGTGCATTCAAGTGTATGTAGACCCACAAGTGGGGTACATGTTCACTTTTCTATTTAACCTACCTAAACCTAACCCCCTATCCTAACCCTAACCCCCTAACCCTGTAAAAATGGCCTTAGGGTTCAAAGGGTTAAATTAAAATAACAAATTTAAATTATTAAAAATATATATATGTAATTCCTGACCTTACAATAACACTTTAAAATATCCATTCACCCTTCACCCCTCTCTTCCCTCATCCTTATAAGGGTAGAGTATACGGCGGGGGAGAGTCATGTCCAAACCAACTTCTCTCTTTACCCTAACCCAGAACATGAGTGGAGGTCACCTTTTATTTAAAGTTTTATTCTCCCACTGTTCGACCTGTCCAGTGGTTCTTTTCAAGCTGCTTTTAATCTGGCCTTCTTTCAAACAGCTTTTATATATCATAAATAATATAAATATAACCCAATCAGGTTTTTAAAGTTTTTTATTCACACCAGTGGTCCCCTTGTGCCCGTGTCCCTTGTTTTAACCCAAACCTAACCCGGACGCATGGGGAGATCAATGGGATCTGAACACACCTAACCCTCTTCATCATCTCAGCTATCCCAATATGTCCAAAAAACACCATGTTAAAAGAGAGGCTAATTATTCAAAGTGAAAACCTTAAGTTTTACTGAAACAATTGAGGATAAAAGATGTTTATTAGTTTTATTGTAACACTGGATTCTCAATTAAAAAATGTTTATTTAATTTGTGATGTGAGATATTGTCATGTTAAAGATAAGACCACGTAAACATGGAGAAAGCAGGAAATTCTCTCTGAGTTGGAGCCTGAAACAGACAGAGAGCAAGATAGTTATCAGAGACAAAATTCTACTTCTGAAAAAAAATGAACACACTTACGTTTTGTTTCAGCCAGCCATGATGTGCTTGACAAAAGCTGAAAGATATAAATACAGTTCCCATCAGCCAGTGTTTGAGAGTGTACTTTGTAATTATTGATCTTGTGCAATACCTTCATAGTTAATACATCCATTAGCGTCTTCTTGTCCTGCCAGCAGGTTGTCCACCTCTCCCTCTGTCATCCTCTCTCCTGATAACACATAGAACATTTGAGCATGCTCAGTGTGGATTTTGGCTCTGTAAACAAGCGCTACTAGAGTCTCTGGTGGTTATGAGTGTCGTATCAGATGCAACGTGGCCTCAAGCTGCTCATAACACTGCACAGCAATATATAATAATGCTCATTAATCTTTTCATAACATCTACTGAACGACAGTCGGAGTTAACCTTCTGTAGGTTGGAGCTAAAGCAAGAAGCAAGCTAGTGTAGCTGTCAGGTTTTAGTTTTTACAGGTGCCTAACCAAATCTGAAGTGTGTGAACAAGAATTTTTATATTGAGGCCACATATTTAGCATTCAGTGCTTCTTTAGTTTAGGCCTTGTTGACACACATTTTTAAAATACAAGCTTTTGAGGAATGGCACATGCATGCTGGGTAATTAGGACTGCAGTTGAAAATTAGCCATATTGCTTACACTGGCACATTTAAAGAAATTTTAATTAATGTGCATTCTCCTACAAAAATGAATAAATCCAACTTGCTCTGTTAAAAAAGCTTTGTTAACTTGTTTATAAATAAACATGGTAACCCTTCATGAATAAGATTTTCAGAATCAGAGATTATCATACCCAGAGTGACCAGAACGTGTCTCAGCTCAGCACCCATCACTGCCCCGTTTCCTTCTTTATCAAAAACTCTCAGGCCTTCCACAAAGTCCTCGTATGTCCCCTGTAAACAGACACACATTGGCTGAGAAATACATACTTTACAGAACTCCCTGGACTAAGACCAGACTCTGAACTCTGTGTACCGTACTTTGTCTCTGGACTGAGCCACATGTTGCAGCATTGGCAGGAAGGTCTCAAAGTCCACCAGTTTACTGTCCATGTCTGTTCCCAAAGACAAGAGAAAAAGAATGTCTCAAAGCTTATGGACAAGTAAGATCTTAAGTTTGTCTGCCTGGTAACTGGCTCCTTTTGCAAATATATGTATTTTTATTAGAGCTGCACAATACATTCTCTTCACCATCGCCGCAATATCAACTGGCGCAACGAAAATGCCTCACAAAAGACTCAGAGATTTTTTTGTATTAGTTGAAAGAAACTATCAGCAGAAAACTGAATTTTAAATGGATCTGTCAATATTCTTTTTAGTGACGCCTTTCATGTTCAGTTCAATGTTCAAGAAAAGAATGTTGGAAATGATTTCCTTTCATTAGTTTTACCTTATTTTATTTCAACCGAATACTGAAAGCAGCAGAAGTGAGAACACATTAATATCTGTTTATTTATTGCAAGTTTTGTTGTTCAATCTTATCACAGATTTTCCTCATATAAGGCAGCCCTAAAATATAAATATATACATATTTTTACCCTCAGGTTTGGCTGGCCCCAGCACTCGGAGGACTTCAGCGTTGGTGGGATTTTGTCCGAGAGCTCTTATAACGTCTCCACACTGTGAGAACGATATCTTCTTCTGATTGTCTGCAGTTCTGTCAAAGAGCTGGAAGGCTTCTTTAAACTCTACACACACACACACACACACACACACACACACACACACACACACACTCTGATTATATCAACACTGTGTGTGTGTGTGTGTGTGCGTGTATGTGTGTGTTTGTGTTTTACCTTCGATCTGATCAGTGCTGAATTCAATCTGAAAAAGAAAACACTGATCAGAAATCAGCACATATTGATAAATGATCTCTTTACATAGCAGGTGACAATGATTTGTCAGGGACTTCATGTGATCTTCACATTCTGATAAGTAAGTAAAATGTTTTTTGTAGAACATCTCAAAGTAATACAGTATGTACAGACAGGTAAACTAAAAGCCTTTTAAAGGGTAACACAAGAGTCCAGAGAACCGGCTGTGGACTCTAAAGCTCGATCACCTCTGCTCTGAAGCTTCGCGTTGACGAACAGGTAGAAGATTTCACACGGTAGACCTCAGATAGCGAGCTGATGTATACATAAATACATAAATAAGGCTGCAGTAGGTCGGCCATGTGTGAGATTGAGCATGTTAAACTGAATCCTGGATGTTACTGGCAGCTGGTGAACAGAGCTGTTACTAGGTTATTAGGTTTTTAGTCTGAACTTACTCCTGTTTTGGGTTAGGGTTACTAGGTCTTTAGTCTGAATTTCCTCCTGTTTTGGGTTAGGGTTACTTGGTCTTTAGTCTGAACTAACGTCTGTTTTGTCATCTTCAGCTATGATAGGACAACGTGTAAAATAGACAGACAGAGAGACAGACCTTGATAGTTAGTGGGTCGAAGTCCGGATCTTTAGCAGTTTCTGGTTCTGGAGACATTTTCACTGCTTCCTTCTTTAATTCTGATTTTTTAGGCGGCATTATGGACAGATGGAGACTAAAACAGGATGATAATAGAAAGTGAATAGATTGAGAGGAAAAGGATAGAAACGGAGGAAAATCCTCCGTGAGTCGACTTATATACCGTCCCACCCCCAGTCCATAAGGCCCATTTAGGGTCAGAGAATTCACTAACAACAAATCCTCTCAGGATTTATACTGCAGAGAGATGAACTTCAAATAGATCTAAAAGTAATTCCACAATTCTCCACTGAATCCTCCACTGAACCCACCCAGAAAACCATTTACTAAGACAACCTTAAATAGAAGACACAACTAGTCTCTCACTCTCTCTGTCTCTCTCCTCCCTCTCTCTCTCTGTCCCCTCTCTCTCTTTCTCCCTCTCTGTCTGACTCTCCCTCTGTCTCTCTTTGCTGACTCTCTCCTCCCTACCTCTCTGTCCCCTCTGTCTCTTTCTCTCTATCTCTCTCTGTCTCCACCTGTCTCTCTCTCTGCCTCTGTCTTTGTCACTAATTCATTGAGTTTAATTGAAAGGAATACATATGTCAAAAGAACAAGTGAATGCTAGAGTGAGTGTGTAGGTTGGGGTTAGCTGTGTGATCACAGTGCTGTATGTTGCATGTACGTTTAAACGTCCTAGATCTAGCAGATTAGTTTACAGGATCGGGTGATGAACAAGTAAGGATCAGGTGGAGATCGGGTGATGATCAGGTGATGAACAGATGAGGATCAGGGGAGGATGGAGTGAGGATCAGGTGAGGATTGGGTGATGATCAGGTGAGAATATGGCAAGGAAGGGGTGATGAACTGTTCATAAACAGGTGATGAACGGCTGAGGATCAGGGGAGGATATATATATATATATATATATATATATATAGTTATATGAATAAAGTGCCAAGTGCCACAATACAAAAGAATTCTATTTCAATATATTAAAAGCATTATTTAACCAACAAATGAATTTAAAATAAAACATTTAAAAGGTCTAAAATTCTGTCTGAGTTACTTGCTCCTGAAGTAAAAAAGTGCACATACCATTAAACATTAGTGTAAGTTGCTTTGTTTAGAAGTGCTTGAAAGGTAAAAAGTTCCAAATGATAATAAATAACCATAAATTATTAAAAATACATCATAGTATAAAATCACACTGTTAGTAACGTGCATAAAATCAATGGCATGTGTACCATCGTGTTAAAATCCAGGGGCAAGTAATCCATGGTGTAAAACAATATTAACAAAAATCTAAAAAGAATGCAATAGAATAAAAAAAGTCGTATAAAAAAGAAAAAAAAAGGATAAAAGGGAAAGAAAGCATGTAGGGGGGTCAAAAGAATAATTCTGATGCGCTGCAGAGGAGGTCCAGATAAAACCAGAGGAGAGAGGAGACCAGAGCTGTGGGAGGGAAGGGTTTTAAGATAGAAAACTTAATTAAAAAGAGAAGTGGATCCATGTTAATATCTTTCATTCCGACCCGTAGGGTCTATGGTCTTTAAAAGATGGATCCACTTCCTCTCCGACGCTGACCCGTGATCCAGGCTCTGTTGATCTCCAGGCCCATTCTATGAACATTTTGAGAGCCGTGGAGTTTAAAATGTGCATATAAAACAGCTGTGCCATCACTCTTCTTTAACCCTCCTAACCCGAGAGACTCGCCCACGACCATAAAAAGCACCTCTGATTCATAGTTCAGTCATTAACCATCCATAACACATAGAAACTCGCCGAAAATTGTGGCTAAAAACTAACGAGTTAGTGGTTACGGAGGTCTTTTCCGGGTCCTTCTAGCCTCTACAGGTGATTTTCTATCCAGCCTGGAACTTCTGCCTTTTTTGGGGTTCGTTGAGCATTAAATCCATACCTTTACATCCAAGATTTATCCACTTTTGTCCATAATTCATCGCGTTTTGCCAATTCTGCCGCTAGCGCCGTCCGTCCTTTGTGTACGGAAGTCAAGGACTCCATATATGGGGTGCATGCCCATATATGGGAGACAACGTCACCCAAAGTGTATGGAAGGCCAAAAGGCTGTATGGAAGGCCAAACGGTGTATGGAAGGCCAATAGGCGAACTGTTTTAGACACACAATTGCTTGTGTAGCATTGCTGTGGGTGTAATATCAATAAATATGACATTATTATGTTGATTATTGGCATAAGTAAATGTCATGAGGGCAAAAGCGCCTTGACTTTATTTGAAAAAATGCATGTATTTTGTCAACTGTATAAGTAATAATGATTATTTCTTCACAATGTGACTCCCAAGACATATGAGAAGTGTTTTAGAGAGTAAAATGGCTTAGGTTTTATTGATCTGTGTGTGATATCAATACATATCTGGAAGATTCATTTTCCGTTTTGTTTATTTATTTGTCTTTAAGGTCCTACAACCATTTTTAACATGCAGGTGAGCTCACTGCAGCCCAAATATTCTAATAACCCAGTTTGTCCTGAAAAAAATGATGTTCATATCTTGACTGTAGACACCAGGGTTGGTGTTTTACAAGCTTTTTTATCAAATAAATCCAGACGGACAATGAACTGTAAAAATGGCCTTAGGGCTCAGAGGGTTAAAAAGTACTGGTGCTGTTTGATTCTCAAATAAAGAGCATTTTTGTCTCCCCCACGCAAAATTTATGGCAGGCCCTCCACCTAATTACATAAACCACAATGATGGTGGTGTTGTGCGGAACCTGCCAAGGATTAAAACCAGCTCTGCTGTTGGGGGTAAAAATGTGGGGGAGACGTATAAAACCAAAATCCGAACCCTAACCCTAATCCTAGACCATTAGAGTAAGGGTTAACCCATGGTCAGTCTGGGTTAGAGTTTAAAACCAAAATTTGAATCCTACCCCTAATCCTAGACCATTAGAGTTAGGGTTAACCCATGGTCTGTCTGGGTTAGGGTTTAAAACAATATCCGAACCTCTGTACTGCAAATACACTGCAAATACACACAACCAAATACACATTGCAAATACACGCAACACAACCAAATAAATGAAAACAGTGCAAATATAGAAACAATAAAAAATTAAAAAGCACACAAACCGAAACACGTCCTTGATAGTTTATTTCATTGATAAAATAAGGAAATTAACTTTTTTCAAAAATTAGGTCTGGTTTTATATCAGAATTTAGGCTTGAAATTAATACATTTCTATAATGAATGATTTAAAAATGCCTGATGGGAACTAATGATTGTGTGTGTGTGTGTGTGTGTGTGTGTGTGTGTGTGTGTGTGTGTGTGTGTGTGATGACACACTACCTGACCTCTCAAGTTTCAGTCAGAGAGGCAAGGCGAGGCAAGGCCAGAAGACACCAGACAGACAGAAAGACAGAAAGACAGAGTGAGGGGGGGACAGATCAACAAACAGACAGACAAACAAACAGACAGACAGACAGACAGACAGACAGACAGACAGACAGGCAGGCAGGCAGGCAGGCAGGCAGGCAGGCAGACAGGAAGGCAGGCAGGCAGACAGGCAGGCAGACAGACAGACAGACAGGCAGGCAGGCAGGCAGGCAGGCAGGCAGGCAGCAAATACTCTGATCATTACTGGAATAATTTGGGCATAAACAACTGTAGAAGGTAAGACTGACCCATCAGTATTGACTCTGTGTGTGTGTGTGTGTGTGTGTGTGTGTGTGTGTGTGTGTGTGTGTGTGTGTGTGTGAGACATTTGTAATTAACCTTGTGATGAAAATACGAAGGACTGTGTGTCTAGAGATTACGAGTGCTTTCACACCTGTAGTTCTGTAGAAGTGGTGTGAGGATGTCATTAGGTCGGCACTACACTCAACACGTGACGCCATGGAAAAGGGCACTCGTCCGTTGGACAGAGTATCCGAGTGAATGTCTTTTATAACAAAGTCTTGGGACAGAATGTCCCAGTGAAAGTCTTTTACAATAAAGTCTTGGGTTCTCTGGTTCTGCTTTAGTGTTGTTAATATTTCAGAAGTTGAACAATGTGAGCATCTGACAGACAGCGAGGGAAGCGGAGAGAGACACGATGATGTCACAGAGACTGATGATATCACAGAGACTGATGATGTATACAGACGACCAGTAATGTGTAATCACAATAAGTTATGGATGTGAAAGTTATCATCAATCAGAAATAAGTCCATAAACACATGATTCCCACTTGACTAGACTATCTGGTAAAGTGTTTTAATCCAAAGACTTCTGGGTATTTTCTGGCCTAAATCTGCACAAACAACAATTTGAGAAACTTTTGATTCGTTGATTAACCCTCAGGAATCAAGAGAATTGTATCCGAGCGAAAACGACACCTCTGATTAATAATTCAATCATTTAATAACCATAAAACACAAAAACGTACGATTGTTACAGCTAACAGCTAACAAGCTAGCGGTCCCGGAGGTCTCTTCGAGGTCTTTCTAGCCTCTACAGGTGGTTTTCTATCCAGCCTGACCTGGGCCTTTTTCAGGGTTGTTTTATCCAGCAATAAATCCAAACTGTGATGGGATGAGGTTAGCAGCTGTACAATATGACTTACTGTGATGGGCTGAGGTTAGCAGCTGTAACATATAGGTTACTGGGAGATGAGGTTAGTAGCTGTACCATATGAGTTACTGTGAGATGAGCTGAGGTTACCAGCTGTAAAATATGAGTTACTGGAAGATGAGCTCAGGTTAGCAGCAGTACCATATGTGTTACTGGGAGATGAGGTTAGCAGCTGCACCATATGTGTTACTGGGAGATGAGGTTAGCAGCTGTACCATATGTGTTACTGGGAGATGAACTGAGGACCATAAGGTCCATATGAGTTATTAGTTATTGATGGTCAACTGAAGCCTTCTTAATGTTCACACTGCAGGAGCTGAGGTTAGCATTAGTGTGCTACATGCTAACTGGGCCTCCAACATTAAATACAGAGTGTCTCATTGGCTGGAGGAAGAGACGTTTCAATTGACAGGATATGTGGGGGTTAGAGTTTGAGATTTTGGGCCAGCTGATCAGGGATCTGCTGCAGTCTGAGCTAGCTCAGTGTGGCTAACGCTACCTGAGCAGGGCACACTGAAAAGTTAACGGCCTGCAGAGGTACTAGCATTGACCTAGTCACATTAGCACTATTAGCTTTAGCTTAGGACAGTTGGGTGCTAAAAATGACTCAGGAAAGCTTTAATATTAAAGGATCGTCACACATCTCTGGTTGCTAAATTTATCTCAAGTGCCAAAGCGACGGCAGAGCAACTGGCTTAAATATCTGTGCTACTAGCTGAAAACGTCTGGTTACTTGCTTTAAGAAGTAGAGACGCTATAGGTTTGGTCCAGCTCCTCACTGAACACTTTGATGTTACACAAACCAGATTGAATAAGGGTTAGTACTGGATTCAGGAGTTCAGATCTCCTTCCAGGACAGAGGAAGTCTTTTAAAAATAGCAACATGGCTCAAAGTTAATCAGACTCATTTGCATTTCCATTGGTTCATTTGGAATATGAATGCAGCACTTTGCTTCATGTTGTCACGTGGATCCCTGACCTGTTAGCTCAGTGTGTGTGTGTGTGTGTGTTGAACCTGTTGTCTACAGCAGACCTGTAAACTCAGATGTGTTTGTGTGTGTTCCTGTTGAAGAGACATGAGAGTGAATGAAGCTGCTGCAGAGAGTCACGGCTCACTGATCTCACGCACATGTGATGGCAGCACATTCAGAGGTTTCACAGTTACAAGTTACTTGGCATCTGAATTGCAATGTGATCCTCAAAACACACACACACACACACACAGACACACACACACACACAGCTATGTGGGTGTGCGGATGTGTTTCATGTCTGGCAGCAGATTGGAACTGTAGCTGTTTGTGTGCACTGAGATTTCAGAGAGAAACTTTAACTTAACTGTCAGTGAATTTCTGCTGTCTCAATCAGAGACCATCTCTCTAAATATATAGAAATATATATATACACTGTAATACATAGCAGTGTGGGGTCACGGGACCCCCAGGGGTCCATGAAGAGGGTGCAGGGTCCCCAGCAAAAAGGGGCATCATCTTTTTTAAGTAAAGTTGACAATGTGTTTAAGCTATGGTTACACTTTGGTCTAAGCATTCCTCATTTTAGTAATTAATTAGCAATGGGAAAAACTGTAATAATGTGGGCTAATGTGTCAGTTTAAGTGTCTGCTATACTCCATACACACTGGATAATTCAGTTTAATTAAAGTGTATTTACAGTATACTCTTATGTTGAGTGAGGGAGGACTCAAAAGCAGAGCGCCGCAGACAGGTAGAGGAGGTTTCAACAGGCAATCTTTATTTGCAACAAGCGTCCAGGTAGCAGCCAAAAACGAAGAAACAGGGAAAAACAAAAACCGGAGCACAGGGGCTGGCAAACTCACGAGGAAATACTTCACAGGAACGGAAAAACTCAGGGAAGAAAACTCATGGGGGAGGCACAGCAGGGAATAGATCCGACAGGGGAAACAAGTGGGACAACAGGAGACACTGACAGGAGACACTGACAGGAACACTGGCACGCACATGTAGACAAGACAGAAGGATCGGACAAGAGACAAGGGAACCACAGACCTTATATACATGAGGTAATGAGACAACGAGAGCAGGGAATCAGGTGGAAAACATCAGGTAATCACAAGAGCGGGAAGACACTGGATGTAAATCTAGAAGCAAGACGAGACAAAAAACAGACTTCAAAATAAAACAGGAAACAGAAAAAGCAGACACACAGGGGAACACAAGACAGGCCCAACCACACCATACCAGGGAGAAACAAGACACAAACACCAGACCAGGGAGGAAACACAAAGAAGGGAGGAAAAACAGGACCAAAAAAACATATACTGTCATATCCTGTGAGGTTTTGGAGACTCTGTGGGTACATCTCTGCTCTGTGTATCCTCCCTCATAGCTCCTCACTCCTGCATCCTCCCTCATAGCTCCTCACTCCTCCATTCTCACTCATGGCTCCTCAGTAAGCCATCCTCCATCCTTGCTTATAGCTCTTTGCAGATCCATTCTCACTCCTTGCTTCTTGGGACAGGAATATTTTCCCTGACACACCAAGCCGACGGCCCACGAATAGAGCCGGCAGGGCCCTCCTGTGACGCCGCCTCTTTTCGGCCCTTGTTGCCTTTGTCTGTGTTGGGAAGTTCATACACCCGTCCTAGACCCATCCTATGTCCGTCCTACCCCTGTCCTACGTCGGTCCTATCCCCGTCCTACGACCATCTTACGCACGTCGTACGCTCGTCCTATGTCCGTCTTTTGCCCATCCTCTGCCTGTTTTAGGTCGTACGCACGTTTCATAAATCAGAGCCATTGAGTTTGATGGAAAGACTCCGCCGCCGTTCAGGAGCAGATCCACATATGTTTTGCATCCGGTGGAAATTAGGAGTTATAGAGCACACACACACACACACACACACACACACACACATTAAATAAATCTAAGCATTAACATTTAAATTTAGTTTATGTGAGATATGATCAAAATGAATGGACATTGAACTATTTATAGTCAATATTTAGTGAAATCCTTTGAACTCCAAGACTCTGTCAGCTGTTTTCTCTCATTTACTTCCTGCAGGATGCTGCAAGACACATGCACACACACACACACACACACACACACACACACACACACACACACACACACACACACACACATACAGATATATACACACTGATCGTTTTATTTTAGCGTGGTGAGCTGACAGCGAGAGGAAATGCCGGGCGTCTCTGACTGTGTCCAAAAACATTCTGCGGTCTACAATTGCATACACACACACAAACACACACGCATAGACACACACACAAACACACACGCATACACACACACACACACACATCTGTGGTGCATTAAAAGCAGAATGACTTTTCTTTATCAGTGTGACACAACACTCTGCTGGAACAACAACACCGATAACAGCTCTGTGTGTGTGTGTGTGTGTGTGTGTGTGTGTGTGTGTGTGTGTGTGTGTGTGCGTGTGCGGGGGGTTCAGACAGACAGTTCTGAGAAAAAGAAGACTGGTTTCATTTTATTAAAGGAGCAGTCCAATATTTAATAAACCTGTTGTCCTTGAGTTGGTTGTTTCGTTATGTGGGATTTTGGAGGGATTATTAAATTGATCATTTTCTTATCAGTTCTTGACTGAATATAAATAATTAAATTTTGCACCACATCTGTGTAAAAGGGCCATGTATAGTGTTTATCATCATCACATAACTGTCACAGTAAACACATAGCAACAGACACTATAAGAAAATATGAGAAATATGAGAACTGCCATTCTTTTTTTTGTGGTTTTCTGTTTATCACAAGATATATCGTTAACAAGTTATTCAACAACGTCAACACCTATTGCACTCATTTCTGCCACCCCAATAATAAACCTATTGTCCCAAATATTGCTAACTAATAACGCCTAATTAAAATGTGCAGATTGAAATAGGCCTTGCGTTCTTGTTTAGTCCAAATCCTGGTCCTGAAACATTCAGGTTTCTACAGCAAGGAGGGGTGGGAGGGGGTCCTGATTGGGTGAGCATAATAAGTTTATGGTTTAGTTTATTTCCTACTTTATCATTTGATAGTGGCCCTGTTTAATGGGTGTCTGTGGTTTTGGTTCACTGATCAAGGAGAGGACAGTTTGATGATGAGGCAGAAAGAGGACCCACAAGCAGAGAAGGAAGCAGACAGGAGAGAGCTTCACAAGGTTTTATTAACAAAAAAAAAACAAAGTCCACAAAAACACAGGCTCCACCGAAAGCCACACAAAGTCCCAAAATCCAAAAACAATCCCCAAAAGGTCCAGGAGGGAAAGCAAAGCAAAAACTGTTAATGACAGCAGGGAAAAACTCACGGGGAAAGAATAGGTACAGGAATAACACTTAGAAAACGCCTGACAGCACAATGACCAGAACGGCACAAAGGAACACAAACAATCTGACAAGAGACAAAGAGGACAGAGAGGTTAAATACAAGAGGCAACGAGGAACAGGTGATACACCAGGTGAATCACATTAGGGCGGGGCAAGACAATCAGACAGACTGGAAGTAAAACTAGTGAGTCAAGACGAGACAGAGACCAACCTTCAAAATAAAACAGGAAACGGAACATACATACACTCACAGGGGAACACAAGACAGAGACTACCACACAAGACAGACAGGATTGAAAAAAACAAAGTAGGAGAAAAAGAAACCAAAGCACAAACCCTCCTGGGGAGAAGTAGAGGAAGACACCATTTATACCCTTTGATTATGTTGTTTTGTTAATGAAAACGAGTTTTTCCCTTTGGTCCGAGGTGGTTGGACTGAAGTTTTAATGATTAATTAAAGGTGTTAATTTGTTTTTTGGTGGCGCCATCTTGTGGTTAGAAATGTGATGCCATTACTGCCATTTGTCTCTGAGAGTCGGTGAGTGGCGCCTGTTATCACAAAGACAAGAGGCTGAATGACATGTTAGTGATGGACACAGACTTGCACACACATTCACACACACAAACTCACACACACACTTACACACACACACACTCACAATTATTCACAGACACACACACACAGACACGCACTCACACACACTCTCACTCACTCACTCACTCACTCACACACACACATACACTCACTCACTCACTCACACACACACACTCACTCACTCACTCACAGACACGCACTCACACTCTCTCATTCACACACCGTCACCCACACAGACACACACACAGACACGCACTCACACTCTCTCATTCAGACACACAGACACACAAACACACACACACACATATACACAGACAGATACACACACCTTCAGTTCAAAGCAGGGGACCAGCCACCAGCAGCTAAACACAGTAAGACTTGTGTGTTTAACAACGTTGATGTTTCTGTGTTTGATCAGATTAATGAATTACTAACTAATTAATCGCTAGCAGAAGATGCTGTTGACTCTGTTGGTGATAGTTAATTAGTTATTTATTTAGAGTATGAGGTTGATAATCTTCATCATACCAACATATTTTACACACAGCGACTACTGATACGCCAATAACAACGTTCTGTGAGATTCCACCATCATATCAAATCTTATTTTATTAGCTTTATTAGTATGTAATTCATGTCATCTGGAGAGAGAGAGAGAGAGAGATATTGTAGGAAGGTTGGTTAAGTTCCAGTTAATGTGCATGGTTTGTAAAATAAAAACAGGTCGAGCACACAAGGAAGTTCCTAGACGTCTTGATACTGGCGAACATGTGATCTATCTATTCTGTTGGATTTATTGAAACCTTTCGGCTGCAGGGTGGGTTAGGGTAAAGTTATGTTATAGTTTGGTTAGGTTATGGCTAGGTTAGGGTTAGGGTTAGGTTAGGTTATTGTTAGGGTTAGATTATGGTTAGGTTAGGTTGGGTTTGGGTTAGGGTTAGGGTATAGTTAGGTTATGGTTAAGTTAGGGTCAGGTTTGGGTTAGGGGGTTAGGGTTAGGGTATAGTTAGGTCAGGTTAGGGTTAGGTTATAGTTAGGGTTAGATTATGGCTAGGTTAGGTTAGGGTTAGGGTTAGGTTAGGATTAGGGGGTTAGTGGTTAGGTTTGGGTTGAAACGCACTGCCCTGGATGGGCGCTGTGAGGGGCACGGGTCAGTGTTAGGGTTAGGGGGTCAGGATTAGGGTTAGAGGGTAAGAGGGTTAGTGTTAGGTTAGGGTAAAAACAAGGGTTAGGGTTAGGGTTGGGTTAGGGTTAGGATTTATGGTCTGAGGGTTGTAATTTTTTGGCACTGGCCTATTGATCTGAGGGAAAGAGGTAGCTGGAGTTCTGAGAAGTTTGGGTTTTATAATTATACTTCAATGATGGGGCTGTGTTTCTGCATCTGACAAATGGATTGGTAGCGTAGGGGAAGTGTTGCCTCCCCCAGAATCCGGGGGAGTGGGGTACGAACTCCAAGAGCGTCCTGGATTGCAGGACATAGAGAAATGATTGGCATGGGCAGCATCGGGCCAGGGTGTACATTTTAGAAAGGAAGGGGACCACAGTGTTTAAGGTATGAACGGAATGGATTTTATGGGGAGAAAGGTGTTCTTAATAGACCAAAAAATGAAAAAATAGTAAATGAGACAGTAGCCATTGGCCAGTAAAATCATGTCACACCTCTAGCTGGCACTAAATCAATGCATAATAAATAGATTAAATTAATAAAAATGTTAAAAGACATGCAAAAACAATAAATCTAATAAGTGCATGGAAAAGGTTTTTGGAGCTGCCGCTGCTTGTGGAGCCCTCTTGGTCCACTAGAGAAAGGGTGGTAGGAAGCTGGTAGAGTCCGTGTTTTGGGAACCCCGGTTGCACCGCTGTGACAGCTTTCGGTTCGGTGACAGCTGCCTCATGAAACAGCCAGATGCTGCTGGAGCTCCTGTTATTCATGGCATGGGACCAGCCCCGGGTAAGATTCTGGGGTAAATTTACAAATCGTGGCACCTGCTTGACCCCGACAGCTACCACTGTTCCGACTTGACATAATTCTCTTTGGGACTCAACACAACACAGAGACTTCCACAGGTTACTGCCTCGCCTGCTTCTGTGGGTAGCCGCTGTGTGTGTCTGTGTGTTTCTGTGTGTGTAGCTGCTGTGTGTGTGTATGTGTGTGTAGCTGCTGTGTGTGTCTGTATGTGTAGCTGCTGTGTGTGTCTATGTCTGTCTGTGTGTGTAGCTGCTGTGTGTGTTTGTGTGTGTCTGTGTGTGTAGCTGCTGCAACCTCTGGCACAATGCCACAGTAACTGCCGACATTTAAATGTCACACCAGCTGCTACTGAGACACTGGAAGCTGTCACTGTTTCACTGTTTCATTGTTTCAGCTGCTGGTGCGAGCAGCTGCTGCAGTGTGGAGGACAGGACTGGGACAGGGAATCCCTATGATTGAAGCCTGGATGTCTGAAGACTCTGAGACATCTCCTGCCTAGAAGCAGCTGCTGCAGTGTGGAGGATAGGACTGGGACAGGGAATCCCAGTGATGGCTTGGAATGTAGTTTAATGGGTTGTGACAGTTGTTAGCGTTTACCTGCAGGCCATGCTGGGTGTCTGAAGACTCCGAGACATCTCCTGCCTAGAAACAGCTGATTTTCATTTGCAGATTGTAGTAAATGAGAAGGCTCGTAAGCCTGAATGAATTCAGCTGGCTGCCATGTCAGTGGACTCTGTACGAGAGCAGTAGTGTGTTTAATTTACAATTTGCAACGGTTAATGTCACTATAATACAACCAAAACCCGTCTAACACCTTCCAGAACATTTATCTGCAAATGTTATCACTTCAACGACACTGACAACTGGTACCAATACAATATAATCCCTATAGTGATGTTTTTTGTTATTTCCCATCCATTCTGCGGGCAGTGTCATGCCAGGGGGTGTGTGCCAAGTTTCAGTGATGCAGAGGAAGTCCAGTGCGTTGTGAGTGATGAATTCATTCAGGATGAGAGATTTATTGCTTAGTGATGGTGTGTTGAGCGTGGCTATTTTATTTAGATGACATTGTTTTGGTGTTAGTTGGTTGGACTGGGGGAGATGACAGTGGTTTGGCATGCTATGAATTGCTGTTTTGATGTGATGAAGAAATACAGTTTGACCATAATGAAGGGATGCAGTTTGGGTGGGAGTTTGGGTGAATAGGCAGCCAGAGTGACAGGGTGAGAACATCCAGTATGAGGCCACAGGGGCGAGCTGGTTGTGGGACATACAATGGTTCTTATAAGATCCTGTAGCTGCAATAATGGATACAGCTCATCATATCTTCTATTGCTCAACTGCTGGAGCTGTCGGCCAGTAGCTGACATCAGCTGTAGCCAGTAGCTAGCATGGATGTATTAAGAGAACAGTAAGCAGGGCTGCAGGGCTGCAGTACTCGAGTCCGGTCCTGGACTTAATAACAAACATAAGACCTTTTGCTCCTTTTGTATCATTTTTTTTTTTATATCATAATTTTTGCTCCTACAAGTTAGGTGGGTTTTGTTACATTATACAAAGATAACTGGTTATAATTAGCCTGTACGGAACTAACGTTGCTGAGCTAGCCAGCAACTTCAGCAGTAGAGTTTTGGCGAGCTAACCAGGACAGTATTGTTGCCCACAATCAACCTTATGTATGGTGGCACTCAGTTTGGCCTCCTGGTGATGATAATAAAAGTTTTTCATTTCTGTTATACCCTGGATGTATTAGAGCTAGCTACGTAGCCTATATGCTTAAGACACAAGAGAGAAGCAAGGGAAAAATATGCGTCGCTCAACATACATCACATACATACTCTGTTCTGATTGGTTGTAGCTTTATCTAATTAAGTGCAGAGGCATTTTCTGGTTTGGATGAAACACAGCCCCATAATCCCAGCCCAATGGAGCAGTAACAGACTCATATTCTGACTACAACCTGTCATGAACCAGATACCAAGACAGCATTTCAGATGTTTATACTGCTATCTGTTGGGAAGAACTGATAGCACACCTGGATGCTTACATGGGGCTGCTGCTATCTGCTGGGGTGTACACAATGGGGCTACATGTAAACGTAAATTTGCTGTATTTATATAGCACTTTTCTAGTCTTAACAACTACTCAGGAACCATTCTCCATTCACACAAATTCACATGTGGCCCGAGGCAGATAAACACTCACACACCTTTACACTCCGATGGTGCAGCATCGGGGGCAACTCGGGGTTCAGAGTCTTGCCCAAGGACATTTCGACATGAGACTGCAGGGCCAGGGATTGAACCCCAACCTTCCATGTATCAATATACACTCACCTAAAGGATTATTAGGAACACCTGTTCAATTTCTCATTAATGCAATTATCTAATCAACCAATCACATGGCAGTTGCTTCAATGCATTTAGGGGTATGGTCCTGGTCCTGGTCCAGACCATCTACTGGACTCCAAATTGAATGTCAGAATGGGAAAGAAAGGTGATTTTAGACATTTGGAGCGTGGCATGCTTGTTGGTGCCAGACAGGCCGGTCTGAGTATTTCACAATCTTCTCATTTACTGGGATTTTCACGCACAACCATTTCTAGGGTTTACAAAGAATGGTGTGAAAAGGGAAAAACATCCAGTATGTGGCAGTACTGTGGGCAAAAATGCCTTGTTGATGCCAGAGGTCAGAGGAGAATGGGCCGACTGATTCAAGCTGATAGAAGAGAAACTTTGACTGAAATAACCACTTGTTACAACCGAGGTATGCAGCAAAGCATTTGTGAAGCCACAACATGCACAACCTTGAGGCGGATGGGCTACAACAGCAGAAGACCCCCCGGGTACCACTCATCTCCACTACAAAGAGGAAAAAGAGGCTACAATTTGCAAGAGCTCACCAAAATTGGACAGTTGAAGACTGGAAAAATGTTGCCTGGTCTGATGAGTCTGATTTCTGTTGAGACATTAAGATGGTACAGTCAGAATTTGGCGTAAACCGAATGAGAACATGGATCCATCATGCCTTGTTACCACTGTGCAGGCTGGTGGTGGTGGTGTAATGGTGTAACTTTAGGCCCCTTATTGCCAATTGGGCATGGTTTAAATGCCCCGGCCTATCTGAGCATTGTTTCTGACCATGTCCATCCCTTAATGGCCACCGTGTACCCATCCTCTGATGGCTACTTCCAGCAGGATAATGCACCATGTCACAAAGCTCGAATAATTTCAAATTGGTTTCTTGAACATGACAATGAGTTCAATGGACTAAAATGGCCCCCCCAGTCACCAGATCTCAACCCAGTAGAGCATCTTTGGGATGTGGTGGAACGGGAGCTTGGTGCCCTGGATGTGCATCCCACAAATCTCCATCAACTGCAAGACTGCTATCCTCTCAATATGGGCCAACATTTCTAAAGAATGCTTTCAGCACCTTGTTTAATCAATGCCACGTAGGATTAAGAAAGGGGGTCGAACACAATATTAGTATGGTGTTCCTAATAATTCTATAGGTGAGTATATATATATATATATATATATATATATATATATATATATATATATATATATATATACATAACCCTATGTCTTCCTTATTGGAAATATAATTAGTGATGAATAGAAAGAGAACACTCTAGCTATGCCAGAAGAGAAATGGTGCATCTTGGCCCCTCACATCTTGGCCATTCACATATTTTGTTCCCTTCACATCTTGGCCCCTCACATCTCTGCCCCTCACGTCTTGGCCCTTCACATCTTGGCCCCTCAGACCTTGGCCCTTCACATCTTGGCCCCTTCACAGCCTTCAGCTAGACAGTCCCTTAATACACCCAGTGACACACGGAAACTGCCTTTCTTCCATCTTCGTTAAGCTTGTCTGCAGTGTTGCCTAAGGGCCCTTTGTGTCATTTTGCCAGGGGTCCGCCTTAGGTTTAATAGATTTAATCCGATCAGGGGAATAGAGTCTAGGATGTCAGGGCATGTGGAGGGGAACTGAGAGAAGGTGACCTCAGGAAGAGGGAGAGACCAGACCATGCTTTACATAAAACTGTGAACCCACAAACGCAGAGGCTAACTCTCCAGCTCAAGAGGAGGAGATGCAGTGGCGCCTAGAAGCTGAGGAGACAGGCTTAATAGGTGGAGGACAGGGGATCTGAGATGCCAGTTTCAGTTATTTCACTGAGTGAAAATGAAAACCCGTAGGACATGATGAGATCCAAGGTGTGGCCCTTCCACTTACTGGCTCAGACCAAAAGAGTTCAAAAGGGTTTTAAGATCATGAGCAGCTGGGTTTGAGGAACCAAAACATGTGTGTGTGTGTGTGTGTGTGTGTGTGTGTGTGTGTGTGTGTGTGTGTGTGTGTGTGTTGCTGTATTTAGCTGCCTGAAGCCTAATATTTGTGGGAACCAGCAGTTACTAAGCTGACACATGATCTGAGAGACAGACAGACAGACAGACAGATAAAGAAGAACAGCTTTGGCCTGTAGGGGGTGCTACCTGACAGCAAGTGATCATTGTATTATAAACTCTAAAAGAATAATTGACAGTGAGCAGATAATTCCTGACAATAACAGCCATTGACTCAATCAATGTTTTACTTCCATCAATATATTAGCAATTAATTAAACTGATTGATGTTTATAATCACAGCTGGCTGTGATCCAAACGCCCGCTAAAGGAGAAAAGGAGACAAAGAGAGGAGACAAGTAGAGGTTAGTGGTTGATCAGAGGGCGCTGAGGAGGGGCTGAAAGGAAATCATGTAGGAACACAGAGAGGAATGAATTACGGTGTGTGTGTGTGTGTGTGTGTGTGTGACAGCAACTGCAACTTTACACCAGAGGCTAACTGATAACTCCCAACAGCTGCAGCTGCCATGGCAACGTAAGGGTGGGGTGAAGCCGTGAAGACACACGAGACAAGTGTGTCTGTGTGTGTGTGTGTGTGTGTTTCTGTGTGTTACTTTGAGCAGCTCTGCATCTATTTTTATTTTATATTCAAGAAGCGTGAATCTCTCATCTGCCTTTTCTTTCTGAGGCTTTTGAAGAAGTCATCTTCATACAGTAACAAACCGTCTGGTTTCAGGTTTTGTCCCGGCGGTGTTAGGAATCTCCAGATGCCGGTACAGTGCTGGTTTCTATTGGACAGCATAGCTGTCCTTTCCCACTTTCCCCATCAGGCATCCCAGGCTCAGCATTTAAATGGGGCAGCTCCTATTTGGCCAACAGGACCATTTTTGTAATGATCAGTGACTTCTTCTCTCTCTTGTGTGTTACCAAAGGGATCCTTTCAGGGCCCCCTCCTCTTTATCTTATTAATATTGCCTTTAGGGGCAATAATAGACAGGTAAAACTTGTTGTTTGGTTATTATGCAGACGGTTTGCACATATATCTGCCTAGGCAGCTAAAGGGCACACACACTTATCTCTCTGCTTAATTGCCAATGTTATTATGCTGTGGCAGTCCCAATACTTGCTTCACTTGAATGAGGAGAGACCCAAGGGTAGTCCGTATCTTTGGTACTTTTTGCCTGGTGAACACTTGTGTAGGGAGTGTGGGCGCCCTGGTTCGTCTGTTACGCCAGCTGTCAGGGTTCAGTCAACCAGTGGACGGCCCGTCTGATTGGATGATCTCATTGATAGTTTGTTGTGTGTGGACAGTAATCCTGTCTTTCAGTGTCCGGTAACTTTAACTCTCCCCTTCCTCTTGCTGCAGGAGGCGGTTGCTAGGAGACGGGGGAGTTGGGGCGGCGCTGCATGATGCAAGCATGGCGCTTGTACTACCCCCTGTTGGTTCAGAGATCTTCAGACGCTTCACACCATCCTCGCTGGAGGAAATCCAAAAACGACAGGAAGTGGAGGAGAATGAGCGCCAGAGGAGGAAGGAGAAGAACATTGAGGTACAATCACAGGAATCAAAACATGCTATAACCAGCGAGAAGGAAGATGAGATGAGACATATTTCCATTGTTGGGGGAATACACCACTAATACTACACACTAGTACTACATGCTCACAGTACAAAGACTATTACTTCTACTCATAGACACTGCCGGATTAAAACCAGTTTAGAGCTGTTAAGCACGTTTAAACCAATTAAAATCGAAATTCAGAATGTAAACACAACTCCTCAAGCAGAAATTAGTCCGCTAAATTCTGCAGATTTTCATTCATGATCACTGCTGAGAACTATATGAAATGTATAGTGTGCCGATTGGCTTTGGGTCTGATAATAAGCAACATAGTGTTTCATGTGCAGCCTGACATGCAACGCAGTCATTGATTTAAGATTGCATTGTTCTGTTTGTATGAGTCATGTGGAGTCACTGTCTGACTGTCTGTTTATCTGACTCTCTATCTGTCTGTCTGTCTGTCTATCTGTCTGTAAGTCTATCTGACTAATTGTCTCTCTGGCTGTCTCTCTGACTGTCTATCTGACTGTCTATCTGACTGTCTGTCTCTCTGACTAACTGTCTCTCTGGCTGTCTATCTGAATAACTGTCTCTCTGACTTTCTATCTGACTGTCTATCTGTCCATCTGTCTATCTGACTAACTGTCTCTCTGTCTGTCTCTCTGACTGTCTATCTGACTGTCTATCTGACTAACTGTCCCTCTGACTATCTCTCTGACTGTCTATCTGACTGTCTCTCTGACTGTCTGTCTGACTGTCTATCTGTCTGTCTCTCTCTCTGACTGACTATCTGTCTCTTGGGCTGTCTATCTGACTAACTGTCTCTCTGACTCTCTCTGACTGTCTGTCTGATTGTCTATCTGGCTTATTTATTTATTTTTTAACACTAAAGATGCTAGAGACGTGAGAGGACGCTTGCGCTGTTTATTCGCCGCTTTTCCGTCTGCTATGCTATGCTAGGCTATTCTTTCCTTCCTCCTGTTCTGTTAGTGTCTGTCTTCACTGTACCCCTACCTCTGGACAGCCTTTCAGCTGGTTCCTGAAGCCGCTCAGCATCTCACCCGGACTACTGCCTCGTCGGTTTGCCACTAGCTGGCTGCTCGTGCTCATCCAACGCATGGGGGCTAACTTTAGCTGCATCAGCGGCTAACCCGATTTCCTAGCCCGTCTCACAGGCAAAACTCCAACCAGAAGCAGCCGTGACTGAGACCTTCATCTCCTCCTGGCTTGCCGTGGATCATCTTGCCACTTACATCAGTCATCCATCTCTGCGTTCCTCGTCCACTGCTAACCGCTGCCACGCAGCTCTCAGTCCCTCTGCTCGGCATCATGTTCACATACTCAACTCTGCAACTGGCTGAATTAATCAACTTCTCCATTCCATCCTGCATCCCAATATCAAACAGGTCGGACTTCTTCGACGACCCCGTTACATCCACAGAAGTTGTCGCGGCAAGTTTGTTTATCTTCACCACGGACAAGCCATTCCATCCATCTGGTCCCCGGCACGCTCTGTCGCACTTCTCCCACATCATCGGAACGCTTCCCTCACTGCATCACATAGAGCTGAGCGCACCGACAGGCTGCACAAAAAACTGGACTACAGCACTATTCACACTTCACCTAAACCTGTTCTCCAATCATCTACAAATTCCCTTGCTGTCTTTCCTCAATTGCATTACCCCCCCACACGCAACATTAACTGGGACAACCTCAGATCTTTTCAGCCCGCCCCCATCTCACCACCCTCTCACCATGCCAACTTTGCCCTCCTCAACACCCGATCAATCAACAATAAAGCCCCTGTCCTTCATGAACAGTCAGATCTTCCGGATCACCGAACTCACCCTCTGTATCTTCATTTGAATATCTCGCCTTCAAAGCTCTTTCCTCCATGACAATTTCATTTTCAATTTCAATTTTATTTATAGTATCAATTCATAACAAGAGTTATCTCGAGACACTTTACAGATAGAATAGGTCTAGACCAGATAGAGCAGGTCTAGACTACACTCCAGAATTTACAAGGACCCAACAGTTCTAGTAGTTTCCTCCAGAGCAAGCAAAAGTGCGACAGTTCTCCTCATCTACCGGCCACCTAAACCAAACCATTCCTTCCTCTCAGACTTCACAGAACTCCTCACACTAGCCTCATCTCTCTCCTCACGTCTGCTGCTACTTGGTGACTTCAACATCCATATTGACTCCCCCACCTGCAAGCTGTCATCTGAATTCACCACTTTACTGGACAACTTCACTCTCATCCAACATGTCACATTCCCCACCCATGACAAAGGACACATCCTTGACCTGGTTTGCGCCATCAACCTGCCTGTGCTGGACATCCATCCATCCATACGGTTCATCATTCCTTCTCCAACCGCACGCACACGCACCTTCCGCAATTTTAAATCCATTGATCCCCACCATTTCTCTGACATGCTCTCCTCCACTCTCCACCTGGACTCAACCCTCACCTCACCTGATGATCTCACAAACCACCTTAACTCTGTCTTGTCTTCCTCCCTTAACTCTCTGGCCCCCGTCAAAACAAAAAGCGTCACCTTTAACACCTCGTCACCCTGGTACACACCTGCTCTCCGGAAAATGAAACTAACTGGCCGCCAACTCGAACGCCTGACAAACAAATCATCTCTCACAGTCCACCATGAAGCCTATAAACCCCACCTCACTGTCTACAAAGAGGCTCTCATTTCTGCCAAATCGGCTTACCTCTCCTCCATCTTCACCAACCCCTGTCATAACTCCAGAACCCTCTTCTCCACAATGAATAACCTCATCAAGCCTCAGACCAACACCCACCCTACTTCTTCTACCGATCTCTGCAACTCATTCCTTCATTTTTTTGCAGACAAAATTAACACCATTTATCAGTCTCTATCCCCTGCATCTGACCTCCCAGTATCTACTCCAGCCCCTACCACGGACCCTCCACTCCCTATCCGGCCTGACCTCCCTTCTCCTCCTCCACACTGCCTCCTCTCCCAGTTTGACCTGGTCACCACCCCTGATATCTCTAAACTCATCAGCTCTTCCAAACCCACTACCTGCTCACTGGACTCCCTACCTACTCCTCTCTTGAAGTTATGCCTCCCTGTTCTCTCCCCCTACCTCACTAACCTCTTCAACTCCTCTCTGTCCTTTGGAATTGTCCCCTCTGCTTTCAAAACAGCAGCTCTCACCCCAGTCCTTAAAAATCCTGGTCTGGGTCCCTCTTTCCTTAATATTTACCGCCCTATATCCAACCTCTCCTTTCTGTCTAAAACCCTCAAACGTATAGTTGCCTCACAACTACAAACTCATCTCCTTGCCAATAACAAATTTGAACCCTTCCAATCTGGTTTTTGCCCCCTCCACAGCACAGAAACTGCTCTGCTCAAAGTCTTCAATGACCTACTCACTTCTGCTGACACCAGTTCCCTCAACATCCTTATTCTTCTTGACCTGAGTGCAGCCTTCGATACTGTGAGCCATAACATCCTGCTCACCAGACTCAAAGACCTTGGTATCAAAGGTAATGCACTCACCTGGCTCCGTTCCTACCTTTCTGACAGATCTCATTTCATCTCCCTTCATAACCACACCTCTGCTACTGCCTCAGTCTCCCAAGGCGTTCCCCAAGGCTCCGTACTCGGCTCCCTTCTTTTCATCATCTACATCCTCCCCCTTGGTCAGATACTCCGCCATTTCAACCTGAGCTTTCACTGTTATGCCAACGACATCCAGATCTACCTCAGCACCAACTCCCCCCACAATCCCCCCCTCTCCTACATCATCTCCTGTCTGTCAACGATCAAAACCTGGATGCACCACAACTTCCTCAAACTAAACAGCAATAAAACAGAATTCCTCCTCATAGGCTCCAAATCCACTCTCAGCAAAGCCAATAACCCCACTCTCACCATTGATGGCACCATCGTCTCCCCATCTCCCCAGGCCCGCAACCTTGGTGTGATTTTTAATTCAACCCTCTCCCTTGAGCCTCACATCCGTCATGTCATCAAAACCTCCTTCTTTCACCTTTGAAATATTGCCAAAATCAGACCCTCACTCACTCCCTCTGCTGCCGAAAGACTTATTCATGCCTTCATCTCCTCACGACTTGACTATTGCAACTCACTACTCCTCGGCATCAGCTCAACCTCCATTAAAAGGCTCCAACTGGTTCAGAACTCACCCGCACGACTCATCACCCGTTCCACATCCTGGCACCACATCACTCCGGTCCTAAAACAGCTACACTGGCTTCCCATTTCTCACCGGATCAAATACAAAATCCTGGTCCTTACCTACAAAGCAATACACCACCTTGCCCCGTCATACCTCACTGTCCTCCTCTCCCCCTACCAACCTTCACGGTCCCTCAGATCCACCTCAGCCGGTCTCCTCTATGTCCCCAAGTCAAAGCTCCAAAGTTTTGGGGACAGAGCCTTTTCCAGGGCAGCTCCCAGGCTCTGGAACTCCCTCCCCCATGAGATCCGCATCTCTCTCAGTCCCTCACCATTTTTCAGTCCCGTCTGAAGACCCATCTCTTCTATTCTGCCTATCCTTAGTTTTTTTATATATATATATATATATATATATTTATCTACTGTTTCTACTCTGTAAAGCGACTTTGAGCTTGGGAAAAGCGCTATACAAATTAAATATTATTATTATTATTATTATTATTATTATTATTATTATTATTATTATCTGTCTGTCTGATTGTCTATCTGTCTGTCTGTCTCTCTGACTGTCTCTCTGGCTGTCTCTGTCTGTCTTTCTGATTTTCATTGTGATTGGCTGTCTTTCTGATTGACAGATTGCAGAGGAAGATCTTCCTAAACCAGCCAGTGATCTCGAGGCTGGGAAGCCTCTCCCATTTATCTATGGAGACCCGCCCCCTGAGCTGTTCAACACCCCATTGGAGGAGCTGGATCCCTTCTACCAATCACAGAAGGTCTCTCTGTCTGTGATAAGAGATATTTCCCTCTGTGGCGACTGGAGACTGATCAGTTTAGATTAATAAATTATTAATTTTTAATATCAGTTTCAGTTGCTGGAGTCAGAATACAATGAATTCAATTTGCTTTACTGGCATGAACAAAACAAACAAACATGTTGTTACTAAAGCAGTTTACACAAAATCCCTATTCTGTACATATCACATATAAAAACATAGGTGTCTTCTCTGGTGATAACATTATTATTATTATTATTATTATTATTATTATTATTATTATTATTATTATTATTATTAGTGAAGACAACGTCTCCCAGTCGAGGATAATGGGCATCTCTGATTCTACTGCTACATATACATGTGTCTTCTTGCCTCTACTGAGCCTGTCTCTCTCTCTGACCTGTCTCTCTCTCTCTTACCTGTCTCTCTCTCTGACATGTCTCTCTCTCTCTGACCTGTCTCTCTCTCTCTGACCTGTCTCTCTTTCTCTGATTTGTCTCTCTCTCTGACCTGTCTCTCTCTCTGACCTGTCTGTGACTCTCCAACCTGTCTGTCTCTCTGATCTATCAGTCTCTCTCTGACCTGTCTGTCTCTCTGACCTTTCTATGTCTCTCTCTGACCTGTCTGTGTGTCTCTGACCCGTCTGTCTCTCTGACCTGTCTATGGCTCTCTCTGACCTGTCTGTGTGTCTCTGACCTGTCTGTCTCTCTGACCTGTCTATGTCTATCTCTGACTTGTCTGTGTCTCTCTGACCTGTCTGTGACTCTTTCTGACCTGCCTGTCTCTCTGACCTGTCTGTAACTCTCTCTGACCTGCTTGTCTCTCTGACCTGTCTGTGACTCTCTCTTACCTGTCTGTGACTCTCTCTGACCTGTCTGTCTCTCTGACCTGTCTGTCTCTCTGATCTGTCTGTCTCTCTACAGACATTCATCGTGATTGGTAAAGGTAACATAATCTACCGTTTTAACGCCGAGCCAGCCTGTTACCTTCTGAGTCCGTTCAGTCAGCTACGGATCATCGCTATCAAGATCCTCATCCACTCATATCCTTTATATATATATTTTTATATTTATATACAGTACAGGCCAAAGGTTTTGTTACACCTTCTCATTCAATGAGTTTCCTTTATCTTCATGACTATTTCCATTGTAGATTATCACTGAAGGTACCCGAACTATGAATGAACACATGTGGAATTATGTACTTGACAAAAAAATAACATGCAGAATCCATCCATCACTTTTTCTCCATCGCACAAAGACACGGCAGTTGGAACCAAAGATCTCAAACCTGGACTCATCAGACCAGAGCCCAGATTTTCATTGGGCTAATATCCATTCCTTGTGTTTCTGGCCCAAACAAATCTCTTCTGCTTGTTTCCTCTCCTTAGCCGTGGTTTCCTAGCCTTGTTTGCTCTCCTTAGCCGTGGTTTCCTAGCTGCTATTGGACCATGAAGGCCTGATTCAGTCTCCTTTCAACAGTTGTAGTCCACAATGTAAATAGTCATGAAAATAAAGAAAACGCATTGAATGAGAAAGTGTAACCAAACTTTTGACCTGTACTGTGTATTAACTTTATTATTTAACCCTGATGATGATTTTGTTTCTTAAAACTCTAAATATCCTAAATATCCTTTAGCCGTTACACTGTGCTCCTCTCTGATTGGCCAGTCTGCATCTTATTGACAAATGATCAGCTGATGATACTTTTGTTCCTTAAAACCAAAACTTTATTCAGTTTGTTCATCATGTTGACGATCATCACCAACTGTGCGTTTATGACTATGAGTGATCCTCCAGCGTGGAGCAAAGCCGTTGAGTGAGTCAACACACACAATGATACACACACACACACACACACACACACACACACACACACACACACACACACTCTTACACACACACGCTAACAGTCTTTTTTTTATGTGTCTCTGTTGTTGAACAGGTATGTCTTTACATTCATTTACACGTTTGAAGCAACGATCAAAGTGGTGTCGCGAGGATTCTGTGTTGGGGGCTTCACCTTCCTCAAAGACCCATGGAACTGGCTGGACTTTATGGTCATCAGCATGGCGTAAACCTCACTCACCCAACACGTTGATCCATGTAGTACCCGTGGTGTCTATCTTAGTTTCTGGGTCACATGACCGTGATGATGATGATGTTTCTCTCTGTTTCAGATACCTGACCGAGTTCATCGATCTGGGAAATGTTTCTGTGCTGAGGACGTTCAGAGTCCTTCGAGCTCTGAAGACCATCACAGTCATCCCTGTGTGTGTGTGTGTGTGTGTGTGTGTGTGTGTGTGTGTAAGCAATACAAACTGACAGACATAAAATCCATCCATCCATCTTCATCCGCTTATCCGGTATCGGGTCGTGGGGGCAGCAGCTCCAGTAGGGGACCCCAAACTTCCCTTTCCCGAGCCACATCACCCTATCTCTAAGGGGGACGCCAGCCACCCTCCTGAGGAAACCCATTTCGGCCGCTTGTACCCTGGATCTCGTTCTTTCGGTCATGACCCAGCCTTCATGACCATAGGTGAGGGTAGGAACGAAAATTGCCCGGTAGATCGAAAGCTTTGCCTTCTGGCTCAGCTCTCTTTTCGTCACAACGGTGCGATAAACTGAATGCAATACCGCACCAGCTGCTCCGATTCTCCGACCAATCTCACGCTCCATGGTCCCCTCACTCGCGAACAAGACCCCAAGGTACTTAAACTCCTTCACTTGGGGTAAGGGCTCACTCCCTACCCGAAGAAAGCACTCCATCGGTTTCCTGCTGAGAACCATGGCCTCAGATTTAGAGATGCTGATCCTCATCCCAGCCGCTTCACACTCGGCTGCGAACCGATCCAGTGAGTGCTGGAGGCCACAGGCCGATGACGCCATCAGGACCACATCATCTGCAAAAAGCAGTGACGAGATCCCGAGCCCACCGAATTGCAACCCCTCCCCGCCCCGACTATGCCTCGATATCCTGTCCATAAATATTACAAACAGGATTGGTGACAAAGCGCAGCCCTGGCGGAGGCCAACCCTCACCTGGAACGAGTCCGACTTACTGCTGAGAACCCGGACACAGCTCTCGCTTTGGTCATACAGAGATTGGATGGCCCTGAGAAGGGACCCCCTCACCCCATACTCCCGCAGCACCTCCCACAAATTCTCCCGGGGGACCCGGTCATACGCCTTCTCCAGATCCACAAAACACATGTAGACTGGTTGGGCATACTCCCAGGCCCCCTCCAAGATCCTTGCGAGAGTGAAGATCTGATCCGTTGTTCCACGGCCAGGGCGGAATCCACATTGTTCCTCCTCAATCCGAGGTTCGACTATCGGCCGAACCCTCCTTTTCAGCACCTTGGAGTAGACTTTACCAGGGAGGCTGAGAAGTGTGATACCCCTGTAATTGGCACACACCCTCTGGTCCCCCTTTTTGAATAGGGGAACCACCACCCCGGTCTGCCACTCCTTAGGCACCGTCCCAGACTTCCACGCCCCCTCCACATCCAGAGCTTTCAGCATTTCTGGACGGATCTCATCAATCCCTGGGGCTTTGCCGCTGTGGAGTTGTTTGACTACCTCAGCGACTTCCACCAGAGAAATTGACGACAATCCCCCATCATCCTCCAGCTCTGCCTCTACCACAGAGGGCGTGTCAGCTGGATTTAGGAGTTCCTCAAAGTGCTCCTTCCACCGCTCTATTACCTCCCCAGTTGAGGTCAACAACGTCCCATCCTTACTATATACAGCTTGGATGATTCCTCGCTTCCCCCTCCTAAGGTGTCGAACGGTTTTCCAGAAGCACCTTGGTGCCGACCGAAAGTCCTTCTCCATGTCTTCTCCAAACTTCTCCCACACCCGCTGCTTTGCCTCTGTCACGGCAGAGGCTGCAGCCCTTTGGGCCCGTCGGTACCTTGCAACTGCCTCCAGAGTCCTCCGGGATAACATATCCCGGAAAGACTCCTTCTTCAGTCGGACGGCTTCCCTGACCACCGGTGTCCACCAGGGTGTTCGTTGGTTACCGCCCCTTGAGGCACCTAAGACCCTATGACCACAGCTCGCCTCCGCAGCTTCAGCAATGGAAACTTTGAACATTGTCCACTCAGGTTCAATGCCCCCAGCCTCCACAGGGATGTCCGAAAAGCTCCGCCGGAGGTGTGAGTTGAAAGTCCGTCAGACTGGGGCTTCCTCCAGACGTTCCCAATTCACCCGCACTACCCGTTTGGGTTTGCCAGGTCTGTCCAGAGTCTTCCCCCACCCCCTGACCCAACTCACCACCAGATGGTGATCAGTTGACAGCTCTGCCCCTCTCTTCACCCGAGTGTCCAAAACATACGGCCTCAGATCAGATGAAATGATTATAAAATCGATCATTGACCTTTGGCCTAGGGTGCTCTGGTACCACGTACACTTATGAGCATCCCTATGTTCGAACATGGTGTTTGTGATGGACAATCCATGACTAGCACAGAAGTGCAACAACAGACAACCACTCTAATTTAGATCAGGGAGGCTGTTCCTCCCAATCACGCCTCTCCAAGTATCTCCATCATCACCCACGTGTGTGTTGAAGTCCCCCAGCAGAACTATGGAGTCCCCTACTGGAGACCCATACAGGACTCCATTCAAGGTCTCCAAGAAGGCCGAATACTCCGAACTCTTGTTTGGTGCATATGCACAAACAACAGTCAGAGTTTTCCCCCCCATCACCCGCAGGCGTAGGGAGGCGACCCTCTCGTCCACCGGGGTAAACTCCAACGCAGCGGCGCTCAGCCAGGGACTTGTGAGTATCCCCACACCCGCCCGGCGCCTCACACCATGGGCAACTCCAGAGTAGGACAGAGTCCCCACCAGATCTAACTGGTAGCGCTTCACCTCCCGCACAAGTTCCGGCTCCTTCCCCCACAGAGAGGTGACATTCCACGTCCCCAGAGCCAGCCTCTGCCGCCCGGGTCTGTTCTTTCGAAGCCCCTGACCTTCGCTGCCACCCATGTCACAGCGCACCCGACCCCTTTGGTTCCTCCCACAGGTGATGGGCCCATGGGCAGGAGGGAGAGGTGCCACGTCGCTTATTCGGGCTGTGCCCGACCGGGCTCGTGGCAAACCCGGCCACCAGGCGCTCGCTGTCGAGCCCACCGTCTGGGCCTTGCTCCAGACGGGGGCCCCGGGTTTCCTCCGGGCAGGGTCTCTCTATCCCTTCCGTGTTCTTCCAGACATAAAATCCTTTTCTTATTTTTCTCCTTATATTTAGGCAGTGTACAGTTTTTCCAAATGAGCATAAGATACAACGGTTACATTCAGACACAGAGGTTGTTACCATAGAGTTAGAGTTAATTAGTTACAGTTACATTTAGATACAGAGGCCGTTACTGTTGAGTTAGAGTTAGTTAGTTACAGTTACATTTATACACAGAGGCCGTTACCGTAGAGTTAGAGTTAATTAGTCAGACACGTTAAAGTGGTTTAACACACAGCCATGTCTCTGAATGGTTCATGAGAACAGGCTATAATGTGCCCCCCCCTCCCAGGTCTGAAGACAATTGTCGGAGCTCTGATCCAATCAGTGAAGAAGCTAGCTGATGTCATGATTCTGACAGTGTTCTGCCTCTGCGTCTTCGCTTTGATTGGCCTGCAGCTCTTCATGGGAAACCTGCGGCAAAAATGTGTCCTGATGCCGCCACCGTTGCTTAGCAACCACACGTCTGACATTGGCCTTAACACCACTTACCATGGCAATGACACCCACAGCAACAGGACAGGAAGCGATGACTTTGATTACAACGAGTTCATCAACAACCCAGGTATGAATACGTTTGTTAAGAGTTATCTTAAGACACTTTAGAGATAGAGTAGGTCTAGACCGCTCTATAATTTACAGATAGAGCAGGTCTAGACCGCTCTAAAATTTACAGATAGAGCAGGTCTAGACCACTAGCCCTCAGGTTTGTAGGGACCTCTCAACCACCATAAGGTGATGGTTGCCATTGTGTTTATTACCAAAGTCAATCTGTGGACTTCAAGCTCTGATGAAGCTGTGTCCAAACACGTTGTGATCAAGTGAAATTTGACTAATGTCTGTCTGTCTGTCTGTCTATCTCTCTGTCTCTCTGTCTGTTTGTCCTTCTGTCTGTCTGTCCTTCTGTCTGTCTGTCCGTATGTCTCTCTGTGTGTCTGTCTGTCTGTCTTTCTGTCTGTCTGTCTCTATGTCTATCTGTGTGTCTGTGTGTCTGTCTGCTTGTCTGTCTGCAGAGAACTTTTACTTCCTGCCTGGTCAACTCGATGCTCTGCTGTGTGGGAACAGTTCGGATGCCGGGTACGTTTAATAACAACATCATAATAACTATCATAAATGTGTAATATATATATACTACTCTACTCTATTACTCTATTCTATGAATAACAGTGATGCTGTGATGCGTTCAGGGTCTGTCCAGATGGATACGTCTGTCTGAAAGCAGGGAGAAACCCTAACTACGGCTACACCAGCTACGACTCCTTCGGCTGGGCCTTCCTGGCTCTGTTCAGACTGATGACCCAGGACTTCTGGGAAAACCTCTTCCAGCTGGTCAGTGGGCAGCTTCATACAGCTTAGACAGGGTTAGTGAGGGGGGGCGGTTCATATAGGGTTTACAGGGTTAGTGGGGGGCAGCTTCATACAGGGTTAGTCGGGGGGTTCCTCTCGGTCTGATTCTTGTTCACAGACCAAGGACAGAGTGGAAAGACCATTTAAAAAAGACAAGTATCTGTCTCTTACCCTCCTGCCTGTCTGTGTCTCTGGCTGTCTGTCTACCACCTGTCTGTCTGCCTGCCTGTCTGTCTGCAGACGCTGCGAGCAGCAGGCAAAACCTACATGATCTTCTTCGTGGTCATCATCTTCCTTGGCTCGTTCTACCTCATTAACCTGATCCTGGCCGTGGTTGCCATGGCGTACGCCGAGCAGAACGAGGCCAACATGGCCGAGGCCAAACAGAAGGAGGAAGAGTACGCTCAAATCCTGGAGCTGCTGAAGAAGAGACAGGAGGAGGTTAGACCGTCAGACCACCCACCATCACCATGGTTATATCAACGGGCCAATCAGCAGCTTCTCTTCTTCTTCTTCTGTTCCAGCAGGCGGCCTGCAGGGCGGAGGATTCCTCTGGAGACACAGTCCAACACGAGCAAGAACATACTGCCGTGGAAGGTAAACCATCAATTCCATTCAATTTTATTTATAGTATCAATTCATAACAAGAGTTATCTCAAGACACTTTACAGATAGAGTAGGTCTAGACTCTAGACCACACTCTATAATTTACAAGGACCCAACAGTTCTAGTAGCTTCCTTTAGAGCAAGCAACAGTGCGACAGTGGCAAGGAAAAACTCCCTTTTAGGAAGAAACCTCCGACAGACCCAGGCTCTTGGTAGGCAGTGTCTGATGACCGGTTGGGGTTAATCACATGTCACATGACAGCCCCAGCTTCTCCCAGCCAATCAGAAACACTCTGCTGAGATTGGGCGCCTCCTTGACGACCCTGCTGTGTGTTCCAGAGTTCGCTGATGACCAGAGGCCGTGCCCTCCGTGTTGGTACACCTTTGCTGACATCTTCCTCAAGTGGAACTGCTGTGGCTGTTGGCGGTGGCTCAAATCGTGGCTCTACACCATCGTCATGGACCCGTTTGTGGACCTCGGCATCACCATCTGCATCGTCCTCAACACCGTCTTTATGGCCATGGAGCACTATCCAATGACCGAGGACTTCCAGGAGCTTCTGAGCATTGGAAATCTGGTCAGTGATGTGGAAAGGTTTCTATTGGCCTAGTGTGGTCACCTGTTTGTTAGTTACAGGGCAGGGGTCGGATGGTATTACTAGATGTTCATACAGGACAGAGGTAGGGTGGTATTACTAGATGTTAGTTACAGGGCAGGGGTAGGGTGGTATTATTAGATGTTAGTTACAGGGCATGGACAAAAATAAAGGAGATATATATTTTATAAATATATATATACATATATATATATAATACTCCTTCACACACTGTCCTATCAGTCGGATTGACGTTTGACTTTTGGATTTTCGAGTTTTAAACAGTTTGGAAGCTCATTTTTCAGCGTTATAAAGATAAAAATAAAGCATCACACTGAAATAAAAATCTTGTGAAAATGGGAACAATGTGACTGAATGAATAAAAAGACGGATGGTATTGGAACAACAATAAATCTTTGGCCTTGGGTGTTGACGAATGAAATAAAACACTACTAACAAACTGCTGAATTAATCATTTTGAAAGACAATAAATCAAAAGAAGTGAATTAAACTGAGATGATGGCTGAAGGAGAACGGCACAGACACTGGCATGCTAAATAAAAGAGAGCAGCATTAAATCCCTCAAACTTCACCAGAGGAAAACAATGATGGACAACTGTGTTGGTAAAGGCACACAGGTCTTAAATACTCATAATACATGAATACATAGTGAGCCACAGACAGAGACTCTGGTAACAACACAACTCAGCTGCCCTTCTATTGACTCCCATCCATCAGTGGACTCTAGAGTCTAGATGTCAACCCTGCAGCATGTCACCACTGGGACAGGACGGCCATCAAGTGGTGAGACAGGCAAACCTTCAGGATCAACCACACAGAAAGAGACCTCTGGTAACAACACAACTCAGCTATATCATTCATAACTTCCCTTCTATTGACATCTATCCATCAGTGGACTCCATAGTCTAGATGTCAACCCTGCAGCATGTCCCCAGTAGGACAGGACTACCATCTGGTGGGGAGACAGGCACACTTTCAGGATCAACCCCCTGCAGCATGTCCCTAGTGGGACAGTACTGCCATCTAGTGGGATCTAGTGGTGTCCCATTACCTATGTCAACTGAGGCGTAGGGGTAAGATCAAGGGGTGTATACCCCTTGAAAGCAATTGAGGACGTGAGCTGACTTGTAAACACACAAGCAACAATGGCTGCCGCATCGACCTGAGAGACCCAGAAATGTAAGTATTTTCGGTTTCAATAATTTATTTAAAAGTTACGACAGTCGTGTTTTTGGTCTATGCAGTCCTGTACATATGTACTTGCAACCATGCTCTTAATTGAAAAAAGCTTGCCTAACGCTAATCGCTAACGTTAACATTGATTTGCACAACAGTCACGCATTTCTCTGCCTTGAATGGACTGTATACATAGCATAGACTGCATATATTAATATGAACGGTCTATGATACATCGCTATGTGCTTTACATATACCGCCTTGTATCACACAGGGACGCCGGAGGACACAGCAGCTGGTCCACTTTGGGGCTGAAAACAAGCAGAAGTTTCTTACATCATGTGTTCATGTTGTACCCGTTCATTATAGCATTGGTACTGTATTATTGTAATCGTTTGTAATAATTCCTGTTCATGCACTTGTATATTGTTGTTGGTTATGATAGGGACACTGATGATTTGTGAGGGGGGTCTGGAATATCAGAAAAGCTGTAGTTCATTTGTTTGTTTGTGGTCTTGTGTCTTGTTTTTAGTTTTATGCATTTGAATGCCTTTTTTATGTGTGTGACATGTAAGTTATGGTTCTAATAGTTGATAATGGTTTTGTAATATAATATTTATTGTAATGTTTTTGCCTGTTATGTTTAATTTATTGGGCAATAAAGACAGAATTTTGTTAACAAAATGTTTTTCTGAACATCAATGACATTCAAAACGATGATAACTGAAACAGATATACAACGCACCGTGTGTGTGTGTGTGTGTGTGTGTGTGTGTGTGTGTGTGTGTGTGTGTGTGTGTGTGTTTCAAACAGACCTAAGTATTACACAGATAACATCTGCCTCTGCATCACCAAAGTGAAAATAAAATAACTATCAAATATATAAATGCATATGACACAGTTGTCCAAACCCACACAATCAACAGAGACGCCATATTGGAAGTTTGTGATCAATACTTTATGGTGATGTCACCAATTCAATTCAATTTTATTTATAGTATCAATTCATAACAAACGTTATCTCGAGACACTTTGCAGATAGAGTAGGTCTAGACCACACTCCAGAATTTACAAGGACCAAACAGTTCTAGTAGTTTCCTCCAGAGCAAGCAACAGTGCGACAGAGGCGAGGAAAAACTTCCTTTTAGGCAGAAACCTCGGACAGACCCAGACCCAGGCCCAGACCCAGACCCAGGCCCAGGCTCTTGGTAGGCGGTGTCTGACAACCGGTTGGGGTTAGAATGAAGAGTGGCAATAACAGTCACAAAAAATAGTAGTTTGTAGTAGTTCTTTGTAGTAGTTCATGGCATAGCAGGACACTGTGCGGCATTACAAGGCACAGCAGGACGTAGCAGGATGAACCTGGCATCGCAGGACATGTAGCGGGACCATGGCGACAGCTGCTAACATGATTTTGGAGCGGTCACCAAGTGGTGTCCCATTTCATAGGGGTATGTTTTCATCCCTACCCCTTGCCCCTTGGTTTCTAGGGTCAAGGGGTAGGGGTAAGGGGTAAGTGGTAGGGGTAAGATGGACAAATGGGATTCAGCCTAAATTCAACTAAACAATGTTGTTTTTGTCTACTCAACATCTGCAATCAATAGATATTTCTTAATATTCTGTATTATGTGTTCAGATGAAATCACTAAGTGTTTGAGTAAAATGAATCTACTACAAGTGACTCATAGAAAGTGAAAGAAGTGAAATAAGTCAAAGATGTGACTAAAAGTAACTCTGCCCCCCCAGGTGTTTACAGTGATCTTCACAGCTGAGATGGTCCTCAAACTTCTGGCCATGGACCCATACTACTACTTCCAGGTCAGACTTATCACGTAGCTGCAACTTTCTGTATCTGAGTGTATATCCGAAATCAAACTGTTGAATATTAATAATATTTAATAAGAATCAGGAGGCTAATCCTAATGCTAACTCTCTAGTGTCAGTCACCATAACAATCAGGAGGCTAATACTAATGCTACTACTACTTCCAGGTCAGACTTATCACGTAGCTGCAACTTTCTGTATCTGAGTGTATATCCGAAATCAAACTGTTGAATATTAATAATATTTAATAAGAATCAGGAGGCTAATCCTAATGCTAACTCTCTAGTGTCAGTCACCATAACAATCAGGAGGCTAATACTAATGCTAGCTCTTTAGTGTCAGTCACCATAATAATCATGAAGCTAATACTAACTCTCTAGTGTCAGTCACCATAACAATCAGGAGGCTAATGCTAATGCTAACTCTCTAGTGTCAGTCACCAAACCTTTCAAGGTCCTGTTACTTTGTTCTTGAACCGTAGCATTTGCACTTTGTTTAGCTAACGTTAGACACTTGTATCGCTGTTGATGCGTCCTTAATGAGTAAGTTAGTGACTTAGTAAGTTAACAAATTAGTTAGTGACTAAGTTAGTAAGTTAGTAAGTTGGTATGTGATTAAGTTGGAGCTGCCGTGTTGCTGAGTGAGAACACCCGTTACGTGACAGACTTTCAGAGATTGATGTGTCAGTCCTGTTTGATCAAGTATGACGTGATGCAGCTATGACGTGATGCAGCTATGACGATGTAGCAGCTATGACGTCATGCAGCTATGACAATGTAGCAGCTATGACGTCATGCAGCTATGACGATGTAGCAGCTATGGTGTGATGTAGCAGCTATGACGATGTAGCAGCTATGGCGTGATGTAGCAGATATGACGTCATGCAGCTATGACATCATAGTGGCGCCAATATTGAGGAAAACTAAAAAATATCAGTCAAGTTCTGAGAAGCCTTTTCACTCAGAGGTGGAAGCACAAAGACGGGAAGGACGTTAACTTAGACTGAAGTCTGTCATCACTGATGTTTCTGCTTTCTCTCAGTGTTCCCATGGTAACGCATGTCTGTGAATGTTCTGTTGCCATGTTTGCAGGTGGGCTGGAACATCTTCGACAGCATCATTGTCACCATGAGTCTAGTGGAGCTCGGACTGGCAAACGTCGAGGGGCTGTCGGTGCTGCGCTCCTTCAGACTGGTCTGTCTGTCTGTCTGTCTGTCTGTCTCTCTGCCTGTCTGTCTGTCTGTCTGTCTGTCTGTCTCTCTGCCTGTCTGTCTGGCCGTATGTCTGTCTGTCTGTCCGTCGGTCTGTCTGTGTGTCTGTCTGTCTGTCTCTCTGCCTGTCTGTCTGTCCGTTGGTCTGTCTGTCCGTCGGTCTGTGTGTGTCTGTCTGTCTCTCTGACTGTCTGTCTGTCCGTTTGTCTGTCTGTCTTTCTGTCTGTCTGCTTGCCTGTCCGTCTGTCTGTCTGCTTGTCTGTATGTCTGTCTGATCATTTTAATTTTAAAGATATTTATATAAAGACATTTTAAAAAGAGCTTTGTTGACATTGCTTGTCTCTCTCTCTCCGTACCTGTCTTCGTATCTGTCTCCCTACCTGTCTTTGTACCTGTCTCCCTACCTGTCTCTGTACCTGTCTCCATACCTGTCTCCCTACCTGTCTTTGTACCTGTCTCCTTACCTGTCTCTGTACCTGTCTCTCTACCTTTCTCCCTACCTGTCTTTGTACCTGTCTCTCTACTGGTCTCCTTACCTGTCTTTGTACCTGTCTAACCTACCTGTCTCTCTACCTGTCTCCCTACTTGTCTCCGTACCTGTCTTCCTACCTGTATCCCTACCTGTCTTCCTATCTGTCTCCCTACTTGTCTCCCTACCTGTCTGTCTGTCTCACAGATGCGAGTGTTTAAGCTGGCCAAGTCCTGGCCGACCCTGAACATGCTGATCAGGATCATTGGGCGGTCTGTGGGGGCTCTGGGGAACCTGACCCTGGTGCTGGCCATCATCGTCTTCATCTTCGCCGTGGTTGGCATGCAGCTGTTTGGAAAGAACTACAAAGACTGCGTCTGCCGAATCTCGCTCGACTGCACTCTCCCCCGCTGGCACATGTTCGACTTCTTCCACGCCTTCCTCATCATTTTCCGAGTGCTGTGTGGGGAGTGGATTGAGACCATGTGGGACTGCATGGAGGTATCGGGCCAGACCATGTGTCTGATCGTCTTCATGATGGTCATGGTGATCGGGAACATGGTGGTGAGTCCCCCCAGAAGCACAGATACTAACCCTCCCCCCCAGGAACATGGATACTAACCCATCCCCCCAGGATTATAGATACTAACCCGCCCCCCAGGAACATGGTGATGAGTCCCCCCAGGAACACAGATACTAACCTGCCTGTATCTGTGATTTTTGTCAATTTTGGATGTGTTCCTGGTCTTATTTCAGGCCTTGGATGTGTTCCTGGTCTTGTTTCAGGTCTTGAATGTTTTCCTGGTCTTGTTTCATGTCCTAGATTTTTTTCCTGGTCTTGTTTCAGGTCCTGAATCGGTTCCTGGCCTTTTTCAAGTCTTGAATGTATTCCTGGTGTTGTTTCAGGTCCTAAATGTGTTTGTGGCCTTGTTTTAGGTCTTAAATGTTTTCCTGTTCTTGTATCAGGTCTTGAATCTGTCCCTAGTCTTGCTTAAGGTCCTGAATCTGTTATTGGTCATGTTTCAGGTCTTAAATGTTTTCCTGGTCTTGTTTCAGGTCTTAAATCTGTTCCTGGTCATGTTTCAGGTCTTGAATGTTTTCCTGTTGTTGTTTCAGGTCTTGAATCTGTTCCTGGTCTTGTTTCAGGTCTTGAATCTGTTCCTGGCCTTGTTACTGAGCTCGTTTAGTGGAGATAATCTTGCTGCTCCAGAAGAAGAAGGAGAAAATAACTTGCAGATCGCCATAAACCGGATCAACATGGCCGTGGCTTGGACCAAGACCCAGATCCTCCAACGAGTCTCGACGTTAAGGGGAAAGAATAAGGACCTGGACCCAGAACACACCGGTAGCCCTGGAACTACAGCCTCTATAAATTTATTAATTTATATAGAAACGGACCATGTTTTTATGTATCTACCTAAAGAAGTACTACTTCCTTATGTATCTATCTAAAGAAGTATTACTTCCTTTTTATCTAACTAAAAGTGTGTTTTGTTGTGTTTTCTGATGAAATATTCATTGGGATTTTAGACTGATTCTTTTGGTGATTTACTAATTTATTATTATTATTCTGTCTGTTTGTGGTCATCAGCGGTCCGCGGGGGGGAAGTCGATGAGAAGACGAAGGATTGCTTGGTTTTGACCTCTGGGTCAGAGGTTAAGACCCTCGACTGTAACCATGGCAACAGCCTCAAGCTTGGCTGCCTGAGGGTCCCCATTGCCGAGGCCGAGTCGGACTTTGAGACGCCGGACATTGATGAAGAAGAAGAAGAGGACGAAGTGGACGAAGACAATGAAGAAAAACTCTCTAAAGTAAAAAGACTTTTTTATAAAACTGAAGTGTTTTATTATTATTATTATTATTATTATTATTATTATTATTATTTAAGATGAAGACTGAGCCGAGGGTGGCAGAGAGAAACATAACCAGACCATCAGACTCACACACGATCACAGATGAAAGTTTAAAATGTGCCAGTGAGAAGTTCAGGTGTTAGGGTTGGGGGGGTTAGGTTACGGTAAAAACGCAGCACCCTGGATGGGCGCTGCAAGGGGCATGGGCACAAGGGGACCACCGGTGTGAATAAAACACTTAAAAACCTCCTTAAAAAACCTGGCTTGGTTCTATAAAAGGGTTGGGGGGGTTAGGGTTAAATGGGGTGAGGGTAAATGGGTTAGGGTTGGGGGGGTAGGGTTAAATGTGGTTAGGGTTAGGGGGGTAGGGTTAAATAGGGTTGGGTTAAATGGGGTTAGGGTTAAATGGGGTTAGGGTTAGGGGGGTTGGGGGGTTAGGGTTAAACTGAGTGTGAACTGTTTGTGTGTTCAGGGTGACGGCTCGTCGGTCTGCAGCACTGTCCAGAGAGTTCCAGACATCCAGGAGGACGAAGATGATGAAGATGATCCAAACACACCTGTGGACTGCTATAGTGACGGTACAAGCACACACAAACAGACACACACACAGGCACAGATACACACACGCACAGGTGTGAGACAGAGTGAGACAGAGAGGAAATACTGGAGGACATTAACTACAACTTCTTCTTCTCCTGCGTTTTGTGGCGGGTTGCAACCATAAAATGACCTAAAACTTAATCAACTCATTATTTATTCAGCAGATAAGGTTTCCGTTTATCACAAAAGAAGAAAATTATCAAGATAAAATCTGATGAGACCAATGGATTTCCTTTGAGGCGAGATTCATGAAATTCTTCAATCTGTCAGTTTGAAATCAAACCTTTGTTTTGTTTTTATTTCAGAGTGTTACCGCCGCTGTCCGTTCCTGGACGTAGACACGTCCCAAGGCGGAGGGAAGGTCTGGTCTAACATCAGGAGAACCTGCTTCTGTGTTGTGGAACACAACTACTTTGAGAGCTTCATCATTTTCATGATCCTGATGAGCAGTGGAGCTCTGGTAAATATTAATATGTTAAGAGTCAATTCCTTACGTCGTTTATTTGTCTTTAGGAAAAACTTTCCAACAGGAAAAGGCGTGGTCCAGCAACAAAGCCCCCATGGGTCCAACCTCATTTAAAGGGTCCGCGATCCCTGAACAGTCATGATTACATGAAGTGACTTTGGACAGAAAAGTAGATGTATAACATATTTATCACTACATGAAGTAGTGCTGCCTTTATAATCAGCAGTGGGTCACAAAGGTGAAGTCACATTCACTTTAATAATAATATATATATAATAACAACTGCAGATTACTACAGATGACTGATCAACTGCAGATTATTTTAGATGATCGATGAACTGCAGATTATTATAGATGATTGATGAATACCTGACCATACCTTTGAGTTCAGTGTGGTTCCATTTGATTTGCTTTGCTGCATGCTGTCTGATAGCTGCTCAGTCTTTCAGATGCTGTTGGTTTGTTTGATGTGATCACATGACTGAGCAGCTCAGTTCTGATTGGTTCTCAGGAATCTGTGCAGTGTGAATACTAACGTGTGGAGACCACATGGCCAACAGCAGGGCTACTAACATGGCTGTAAGTAGACTGCAAACATGACTGACATTCTCATAACTAACACCACATCAAGATGTTAAGCAGCTGGGATGAGCCAACATTTATTAATCCTAATGTCCCGCCACTAACCAGGCATTTGAGGACATCTACCTGGAGCAGCGCCGCGTCATTAAGACAGTTCTGGAGTACGCAGACCAGGTGTTCACCTATGTGTTCGTGGTGGAGATGGTTCTGAAGTGGGTCGCCTACGGGTTCAAGACGTACTTCACCAATGCCTGGTGCTGGCTCGACTTCCTCATCGTAGACGTAAGAACTTTACCACCTGGTTATTACAGTCAATCATTGTAGACGTAAGAACGTTACAGCCTGGTTGTTTCAATGTCCGCCCCTCCAAACCCTCCGACGATATGGGTGGCTTGTCCACTGAGTTAAGCTATAAAACAATGTTAAGAAATAAGTTTTGTGTATAAAAATTTATTTTTGACAGGATCCAAAGACATTTAGTGAGGAGAGTTCATCATGGCTCAGAATAATGCCAGTTAAATTCCTGTCCTTTCAGGTGTCTCTGGTGTCACTGACAGCAAACATCCTGGGGTACTCTGAGCTGGGAGCCATTAAGTCTCTGAGGACACTGAGAGCTCTGAGGCCCCTGAGGGCCCTGTCTCGCTTTGAGGGAATGAGGGTGAGACACATATTTTAAACACTGACAGACAGACTTTGCAATGCCGCAAAGACTGGCGCCTGCCAGTACCCCCGACCTGCAAGGAGGCGATGGCCCGTTCATCGCTGCTCGCACCTTTAATTATTGCTTCAGTTCCAGTAGGGCATTCGCTGCTCGTACCTTTAATTATTCCTTCAGTTCCAGTAGTGCCTTCGCTGCTCGTACCTTTAATTAACCCTAACCTCCCTTCTTTCCTCTCTTCTCTCCTTCCTTTTCTCCCTTCCTCCCTCATACCTGTCCGTCTCTCCCTGTCTTCCCCTGTACCTGTCTCTCTCCTGTCTACCTGTCTGTCTCCCCCTGTCTTCCCCTGTACTTGTCTCTCCCCTGTACCTGACTGTCTCCCCTTGTCTACCTGTCTCCCCCTGTGTACCTGTCTGTCTGCAGGTGGTGGTGAATGCGCTGGTGGGGGCCATCCCATCCATCTTCAATGTGTTGCTGGTGTGTCTGATCTTCTGGCTGATCTTCAGCATCATGGGTGTCAATCTGTTCGCTGGGAAGTTTTATCACTGCTTTAACGAGACGTCGGAGGAGCTGTTCCCCCCTGAGATCGTCAACAATCGGACCGAGTGTCTGGCCCTGGTCCAGGGGAATGCTGGGGGGGTCCGCTGGAGGAATGTTAAGGTCAACTACGACAACGTGGGGATGGGCTACCTGGCGCTGCTGCAGGTGGTGAGTCTGGGGGGGGGACGGACCACCCATATCTTAGGAGGGTTTGGGGGGGAGGACCACCCATATCCTAGGAGTGTTTGGGGGGGTTGCTTCCCTGAGATACGGTGAATCCATCTGACAAGATATCCTGTGAATCTAAATTGAAACCTTCCTAAGGGATGTTTGACCTGAGATTCTAAGTTTTATTTTAAGTTTTATTTTATTTATTTTTTTATTTCATTTAGTTGCTGAACACTCATCATTCAGTGTTGGATGTCAGTTGCTGTTTTGCTTTCTTGGAAAGGACTTGCATTAAAAAGATTCTGAATCGTAATATTGCTGCTGAAATAAAGCTTAACTAGACATGTTTGACCTTCATACTTGTAGAGTTGGTCTGTTTTCCTGTATGCACATGACTGGACTTTCTATTAAAACGGATGTTCCTCTGTTACAGGCCACGTTTAAAGGCTGGATGGACATCATGTATGCAGCGGTGGACTCCAGAGACGTCAGTGCACTGACTAACCCTTTACTGTGTACTGCCAAGGCCATGATTACTTTTAATTTAAGTACTTTTAGTTTTAGTTTAGTTTCAGTTTTTGTATATTCAGGGTTCGGCTTTTAGATATGAACTGAAACGGTTCTTTTCATTTGTATTAGTTTTAAACGTGCAGATGTAGTTTCAGTTGATTTAAAAACATTTTTAGTGCTTATTGTAGTTTTATTTACTATTATAACCAACACAGTGAAGCAGATTCAAACCTTTACCTCATGATTTTATAGGTGGAGTCCCAGCCAATGTATGAGGCCAATCTCTACATGTACATTTACTTTGTCATCTTCATCATCTTCGGCTCTTTCTTCACTCTCAACCTCTTCATTGGAGTCATCATCGATAACTTCAATCAGCAGAAATCAAAGATAAGTTTCTAATTGTTTCTATGTGTCAGTAGATATGTTTCCATCTAAAGTTGTAAAAAATTCATATGAATAACGTTGGTGAAAGTTGTAAAAACATTCATGTGAATAATAATAATAGTGACGGGGTGTGTATGTGTGTGTGTGTGTGTGTGTGTGTGTGTGTGTGTGTGTGTGTGTGGGCGCAGCTTACTGTCATGCACTCTCATTTATTGTGTCCAATATGCATTTTAGGAAATAGACTGCTTATATATTGTGTGCATTGAGAGAAAATAGAAGAAAAAAAAGTTACGGTGCTGTTCCTTTAAGAAAATAGAGGCAGATAAATGGAAAATGTAATTGGACAAATTAATCCAATGGGATCGCTTGTTAGTTGCATGTAGGAGAGTTACCCCAGTTTGACCATAGATGACAGAGGATTCACGAGTTTTGCCGTTTACTTTACTTTAGGCATGTGCAGAGTTGGCAGATTTTTACTCTGGAACTAGCAGCTGTTTCTGCATCAACAATGTGCCCTGAGATGGTGAACATCAGCTAGCTTCAGGGGACTAGAGAGGGACGGTAGATTCTGTGGTTTAGCTGAGACGATGAACATCAGCTAGCTTCAGGGGGACTAGAGAGGGACGGTGGATTCTGTGGTTTAGATGAGACGGTGAACATCAGCTAGCTTCAGGGGGACTAGAGAGGGACGTTAGATTCTGTGGTTTAGATGAGACGGTGAACATCAGCTAGCGTCAGGGGGACTAGAGAGGGACATTAGATTCTGTGGTTTAGTACAGACGGTGAACATCAGCTAGCGTCAGGGGGACTAGAGAGGGACATTAGATTCTATGGTTTAGTACAGACGGTGAACATCAGCTAGCTTCAGGGGGCGTAGAGAGGGACGTTGGATTCTGTGGTTTCGCTGAGAGGGTGAACATCAGCTAGCTTCAGGGGGGGAGGGTTGATTCTGTGGTTTAGCTGAGATGGTGAACATCAGCTAGCTTCAGGGGGACTAGAGAGGGACGTTGGATTCTGTGGTTTAGCTGAGACGGAGGACATCAGCTAGCATCAGGGGGATTAGAGAGGGACGTTGGATTCTGTGGTTTAGTTGAGACGGTGAACATCAGCTAGCTTCAGGGGGGGTAGAGAGGGACGTTGGATTCTGTGGTTTAGTTGAGACGGTGAACATCAGCTAGCTTCAGGGGGCTTAGAGAGGGACGTTGGATTCTGTGGTTTAGTTAGCGGCTAGTAAACGCATTATTATGGATCTGTGATATCGTCTGAGTCTTGGTTTATTTCTACAGTCTATGGTCGGAGTGCTAACTTGTGGAGTTTGTCATAATAGTGCTTCCAACGTATGTAGTTGCCCTTTCCCTCGGTCGGATCGTTTGGTATCTAGCTTGGTGTTGTGTATCAATTCCAAGTAATGCCCAGTGTGTCAGTCTCTGTTTTGTTGAACGCTATTAAGCCGATGCGTTGGGCTTTATTTTTTAAATTGAATATGTTCGTGTTTTGTGTATGTGACAACAACGTTACATCCAGCCCTTTGCCTAGTAAGGCAAGGCAAGGCAGCTTTATTTGTAGAGCACATTTCAGCAACAGGGCAATTCAAAGTGCTTTACATAAAATCAGTTAAAAAACAAACAAAAATAAAATAAAATAAAAACCGATAAAAATAAAAACAAGATACATAAAACACAAGATAAAAAGTTACAGTGCAGCATAAGAAATTAAACATTAAAGAAATGAACAGTCATTTAATGAAAGGCAACATCAAAAAGAAAGGTCTTCAGCCTTGATTTAAAAGAACTGAGAGTAGCAGCAGACCTGCAGGTTTCTGTGAGTTTATTCCAGATATGAGGAGCATAGAAACTGAACTCTGCTTTCCCCCGTTTAGTTCTGACTCTGGGCACAGAAAGTAGACCTGTCCCAGACGACCTGAGAGGTCTGGGGAGTTCATAGTGTAGTAGCAGACCTGTCCCAGATGACCTGAGAGGTCTGGGGGGGTCATAGTGCACTAGCAGATCAGAAATGTATTTTGGCCCTAAACCGTTTAGTTATAAATAGTATACATATATATATACAGTATAGTATAGTATATATTGCTCGTATAAACTAGCAAAAGTACTTTGAAATCAATTCTTTGAGGCACAGGAAGCCAGTGTAAAGACTTCTGAACTGGAGTGATGTGATCCAGTCTCTTGGTCTTAGTGAGGACCCGAGCAGCAGCGTTCTGAATCAGCTGCAGCTGTCTGATTGATTTTTTAGGGAGACCTGTAAAGACCCCGTTACAGTAGTCAAGTCTACTGAAGATGAAAGCATGGACAAGTTTTTCCAAATCCTGTTGACACATAAGTCCTTTAACCTTTGATATATTCTTAAGGTGATAATAGGCTGACTTTGTAATTTTCATAATGTGGCTGTTAAAATTCAGGTCAGAGTCCATGACTACACCAAGATTTCTGGCTTTGTCTGTTGTTTTTAACATTGTTGTTTGAAGCTGAGCGCAAACTTTTAATCGTTCCTCTTTTGCTCTAAAAACAACCACCTCAGTTTTTCCTTCATTTAATTTCAGAAAGTTCTGGCACATTCAGCCGTTTATTTGTTCAATGCACTTAGTCAGTTTTTGTATTGGACTATAGTCCCCTGGCGATAAGGTTATGTAAATTTGTGTGTTGTCCACATAACTATGGCACCTGATTTTGTTGTTTGCCATAATCTGAGCCAGTGGAAGCATGTAGATGTTAAACAGAAGAGGCCCCAGAATGGAGCCTTGGGGAACTCCGCACGTCATATTTGTAAGTTCAAATGTATAATTACCTATTGACACAAAGTAATCCCTATTCTGTAAGAAGAATTCAAACCAGTTTAGTACTGAGCCAGAAAGGCTAACCCAGTTTTCCAATCGGTCTAGTAATATGTCATGGTTGACCATGTCAAATGCAGCATTGAGATCAAGTAATACTAAGACTGAAATTTTGCCACTATCTGTGTTAAGGTTGATGTCATTAAAGACCTTAACGAGAGCCGTCTCAGTGCTGTGGTGTGGTCAGAAACCAGACTGAAAGGTATCAAAACTGTTGTTTAGTGACAAGAAATGGTTGAGTTGTCGAAAAAACGCTTTTTCAATGATTTTACTTAAAATCGGAAGGTTTGATATTGGCCTATAGTTGCTCATTAGTGATGTGTCTAGATTGTTCTTTTTTAAGAGTGGCTTGATCACTGCAGTTTTCAGGGCCTGTGGAAAGATTCCTGAAAGAAGAGACATGTTCACAATCTGTAGAAGATCAGAAGACAAACAATTTGAGACATTTTTGAAAACATCCGTTGGTAGAATATCAAGGCAACAGGAGGAGGTTTTCAGATGTTGTATAATGTCCTCCAGGTTTTTATGGTTGATCATATGGATTTCTGTCATATTGGAAATAGTTTTGCTTGAACACTGTAACAACACATATCCTGTACTTGATATGGAGGCACTGACTGTTTGTCTAATCTTCTGAATTTTGTCTTTGAAGAAGGATGCAAAGTCATTGCAGGCCTTGGTAGATAAAAGTTCAGATGCTACTGGTACTGGAGGGTTTGTTAACCTATCGACAGTAGCAACCAAAGCATGTGAATTATTATTGTTTCTAGAGATAATATCAGAGAAGAAGGACCGCCTTGCATTCCTCAGTTAAAAATTATAAATGCGAAGTCTCTCTTTATATGCGTTATAATGGATCAGGAGATTTGTTTTTCACCACCTTCTTTCAGCTTTTCTACACTCTCTTCTTTCGATTCCCACCAGTGGGACATTTCTCCATGGAGACTTTTTCTTACCAGAGAAAACTTTGACCTTAGTGGGAGCAATGGCATCAATAACATTTGTAATTTTACAGTTGAAATGATCTACAAGCTCAGTGACTGAGAGCCCGGGGCGGGTGTGGAGGAGAAAAGCTAAATAAATGTTTTACTGGTGTTTTCAGTGATATACCGTTTTCTGATTATGTTTGTTCGGACACTTTTGGGCACAAAGACAGTGCCGTTAAAGAAAACACAGGAATGGTCAGAGAGAACAACGTCAGTCACCACAACCTTGGAAATGTTCAGACCCTTCGAACCAATCAGGTCCGGAGTGTGCCCCTTATTGTGCGTGGGCTCTGTCACATGCTGAGTCAGTCCATAGTTCTCAAAAACACAACCCAGTTCGCTGGTCCCCCTGTCCTTTGGGTTGTCAACATGAATGTTAAAACCACCCACAATGATTACACAATCAAAGTTAATGCAGTTTATAGACAGCAGTTCAGTGAAGTCATCAATAAAGGTTGCACAATATTTAGGTGGTCTGTAGATATTTAGAAATATCGCTTGAGGGGAGGACCTTAAGTGAAGAGCCACATATTCAAAAGAGGCAAAATTTCCATAACATATTTCTGTACAGTGGAATGAGACATTAAACAAAATGGTAACTCCACCTCCTTTCTTATTCGCTCTATTCTCGCTCATAAAACTGAAGTCGATGAGAACAGCAGCGCTGTTATTATGGTCTAACCAGGTTTCAGTTAAAAACATAAAATCTAGATTGTGATTAGTAATAAAATCATTGATTAAAAATTATTTTCCTGCCAAAGACCTGACATTTAGTAAAGCTAGTGTTAGTGTGTTTTCATTTTTTGGGACAGGCTGTGGCTGACGAGGAATGGATGCTAAATTTGCTAAGTTTGCAGTTAAGTGCTTATTCGCCATCCTTTTTCTATTACCTATCACAACATACAATGAGGAAGAATTGAAAACACAGGGCCCAGGCTTGACTTGGAAAGAGTCATGAGTAAAATAAGCCTTGCAGCCTAGGCCCATAGGCTCAGTTAACCCTCTGAAACCGAGAGACTCGCCCACAAGCCTAAACAGCACTTCTGATTCATAGTTGAATCATTTACCAACCATAACACATAGAAACTAGCTGAAAATTGTGGCTAAAAGCTAACGAGTTAGTGGTTAACTCTTGGAGGTCTTTTCCAGGTCCTTCTAGCCTCTACAGGTGATTTTCTATCCAGCCTGGAACTTCTGCCTTTTTCGGGGTTCGTTGAGCATTAAATCCATACGTTACATCCAAGATTTATCCACTTTATGTCCATAATTCACCGCGTTTTCGCTCAATTCTGCCATTAGCGCCGACTCTCCTTTGTGTACGGAAGTCAAGGATTCTATATATGGGATGCATGCCCATATATGGGAGACAACGTCGCCCAAAGGGTATGGAAGGCCAAAAGGCTGTATGGAAGGCCAATAGGCGAACTGTTTTAGACACACAATTGCTTGTGTAGCATTGCTGTGGGTGTAATATCAATAAATATGACAGTATTATGTTGATTATTGGCATAAGTAAATGTCATGAGAGCAAAAGCGCCTTGACGTTCTTTGAAAAAATGCATGTATTTTGTCAACTGTATAAGTTATAATGATTATTTCTTCACAGTGTGACTCCCAAGACATATAAGAAGTGTTTTAGAGAGTAAAATGGCTTAGGTTTTACTGCTCTGTGTGTGATATCAATACATATCTGGAAGATTCATGTTCCGTTTTGTTTATTTATTTGTCTTTAAGGTCCTACAACCATTTTGAACATAAAAGTGACCTCACTGCAACCCAGATATTCTAATAACCCAGTTTGTCCTGAAATAAATGATATTCATATTTTGACTGTAGACAACAGGGTTGATGTTTTACAAGCTTTTTTATCAAATAAATCCAGACGGACAATGAACTGTAAAAATGGCCTTAGAGGGATAATGCTTGCTGGATTTTGCACACAGGCGTCCTTATCAGTCTGGAGGGAAAGAGTTAGCCAACATCCTGGCAGAGGTGCCTGGCGTTTTACTTTTGCCCAGGGTTGAGCGATGGGGGAAGGAAGGGGTGTAAATTTGGTTCCAACAACTACCAGCTGCTTCATCTGGTCAGTGAACTCCAACATGGGGGTAGGGGAAAGAGGGGAAAGGGTGAGTGGAGACAGCAATGGATCCTCAAAGGGTTCGGCATTGGTAAGGGGTTAGAGGGGTGCTGGACGAGTGAAAAGGGGAGTTGAGGTTTTGTATCTCTGCTCTGTGGTCTCCCACGGTCAAATCTTTGCACAGGTGGGTATGCTCGATAACAGGTAACCATAGCTACCTCTATGTCCTCTAATAGTATGCTGAATAACAGGTAACCATAGCTACCTCTCTGTCCTCTGATAGTATGCTGGATAACAGGTAACCATAGCTACCTCTCTGTCCTCTTATAGTATGCTGGATAACAGGTAACCATTGCTACCTCTCTGTCCTCTTATAGTATGCTGGATAACAGGTAACCAAAGCTACCTCTCTGTCCTCTGGTAGTATGCTGATAACAGGTAACCATAGCTATCGCTCTGTCCTCTAATGGAATGCTGGATAACAGGTAACCATAGCTACCTCTCTGTCTTCTGATAGTATGCTGGATAATAGGTAACCATAGCTACCTCTCTGTCCTCTGATAGTATGCTGATAACAGGTAGCCATAGCTATCTCTCTGTCCTCTGATAGTATGCTGATAACAGGTAACCATAGCTACCTCTCTGTGCTCTGATAGAATGCTGGATAATAGGTAACCATAGCTACCTCTCTGTCCTCTGATAGTATGCTGATAACAGGTAGCCATAGCTACCTCTCTGTCCTCTGATAGTATGCTGATAACAGGTAACCATAGCTACCTCTCTGTCCTCTGAGAGTATGCTGGATAACAGGTAACCATAGCTACCTCTCTGTCCTCTGATAGTATGCTGATAACAGGTAACCATAGCTACCTCTCTGTCCTCTGAGAGTATGCTGGATAACAGGTAACCATAGCTACTCTCTGTCCTCTGATACTATGCTGGATAACAGGTAACCATAGCTACTTCTCTGTCCTCTGATAGTATGCTGACAACAGGTAACCATAGCTACCTCTCTGTCCTCTAATATTATGCTGATTACAGGTAACCATAGCTACCTCCCTGTCCTCTGATAGTTTGCTGGATAACAGGTAAATATAGTTGTTTCAGGGAAGATTTTAATTAAATATTACTTAATTAGCAAAAGGTGGTGCGGATGGAAACGTGGCTATGGAGATAACTGTTTAGTTTATTAGATGTTATCTGTTAATTAACTGTTAATTAACTGTTATCTGTTAATTATCTGTTAATTAACTGTTATCTGTTGTGTCTTTACTTGGGAGGAAAAGATATCTTTATGACAGAGGAGCAGAAGAAATATTACAACGCCATGAAGAAGCTCGGCTCCAAGAAACCTCAGAAACCTGTTCCACGACCTGAGGTTAGTCATGGTCAACTCTAGTCAAGGTTATCATTAATTAAGGTCATCTTTAATTAAGGTCATCTCTAATTAAAGTCATCTCTCTAACTAAAGATCCTCTTTAAATAAAGATCATCTCTAATTAAGACCATCTCTCTAATTAAAGATCAACTCTAACTAAAAATCATTTAACCCCAACCCTCCAATGATTTAAAAATCATGTGTTTCTTCTTCTTCTGCAGAAAAAGTTCCAGGCTCGGAGGATATGAACATCATGTGTTTTTTCTTCTTCTGCAGAATAAGTTTCAGGCCCTGGTGTTTGACCTGGTGACCACGCAGGTGTTTGATATCTTCATCATGGTGTTGATCTGTCTCAACATGGTGACGATGATGGTGGAGACTGACGAGCAGAGCGAGGAAAAGGTCCTGATCCTGTACTGGATCAACCTGGTCTTCATCGTCATCTTCACCGGAGAGTGCACGCTGAAGATGACGGCGCTCCGCCAGCACTACTTCTCCGTGGGCTGGAACATTTTCGACTTCGTGGTCGTCATCCTGTCCATCGTAGGTCAGTTACTGGCTTGTCTAACCCAAACCCAACCCTAACTAACCCATCCTGTCCATCGTAGGTCAGTTACCGGCTTGTCTAAATAAATAAAATAAAGCTGCAGGTTAGAGTCCCAACACAGAGACAAAGGAGGAGGATGGAGGTTAGAACACCATCACAGGGTCAGAGTACGGGAACAGAGGTTAGGACAACATAACAGAGACACAGGATGGGGAGGGAGGTTAGAACGCCACCACAGAGACAGAGGACGGGGACGGAGGTTAGAACGCCATCACAGAGACAGAGGACGGAGGTGAGAACGCCGACACAGAGACAGAGGACGGGGACGGAGGTTAGAACGCTCTCACAGAGACAGAGGACAGGGACGGAGGTTAGAACGCTCTCACAGAGACCGCTGGGTGTTGTAGTTTTTCTAACCAGTTGTTGCAACAGCATGTGAAAAAACTACGTTTGCTATGCCAAACAGAACGTTAATCTTGCCATAAAAACAGTGACACCCCTAAAACGTATAAATTATGAATTATTATTATTGTAAATTCGCAATAAATGAAAGTCACAAAACAAATCCTATCGGGTTCGAATCAAATCTGGACAACGCATATCGTCCCAGCACCAGATATATCTGCGTTTCTTTTGTTTAACCCTCCCTCCCTTCCTCCCTTGCTCCCTCCCTTCTGTCCTTCCTCCCGCCCTTCCTCCCTCCCTTCCTCCCTCCCTCACTTCTGTCCTTCTTCCCTCCCTCCCTCCCTACCTTCCTTCTTTCCTTTCTTCCTCCCTCCCTCCCTTCCTTCCTTCTTTCCTCCCTCCCTCCCTCCCTCCCTTCCTCCCTTCCTTCCTTCCTTTCTTCCTTCCTTCCTTCAGGCCTGCTCCTTGCTGACATCATAGAGAAGTATTTTGTCTCGCCCACGCTCTTCCGTGTGATCCGATTGGCTCGTATTGGCCGGGTCCTTCGTCTCATTCGTGGAGCCAAGGGGATCCGGACGCTGCTGTTCGCCCTGATGATGTCACTTCCTGCGCTCTTCAACATTGGCCTGCTGCTCTTCCTCATCATGTTCATCTTCTCCATCTTCGGCATGTCCAACTTTGCCTACGTGCGTAAGGAGGCGATGATCGACGACATGTTCAACTTCGAGACGTTTGGGAACAGCATGATCTGTCTGTTCATGATCACCACGTCGGCCGGCTGGGACGGGTTGCTGAGCCCCATCATGAACACGCCGCCGGACTGCGACCCCGACCTGGAGAATCCGGGCTCCGCGGTGCGGGGCGACTGCGGCAGCCCGGGGATTGGCATTGTCTTCTTCACCACCTATATCATCATGTCCTTCCTTGTGGTGGTCAACATGTACATCGCGATCATCCTGGAGAACTTCAACGTAGCAACGGAGGAGAGCGGCGACCCGCTGTGCGAGGACGACTTTGAGATGTTTTATGAAACTTGGGAGAAGTTTGACCCGGATGCTTCCCAATTCATCCAGTACAGGTGGTTCCCAGAAGCATTACACACAAGGGGTTACATTATTTATCAAGGCCTTTCATGAAGACATGCAGTCCAAATGAAAACAAACAAAAATAAGATTAAGCAACACTGAAAATTACAACAATAAGACGATACATGTTAAAAAGCAACATACTTTTAACCAAATAAAATAAAAAGCAGGTTTTAAAAGGTCCTCCAAACTATAGTAGGATAGCAATGATATAAAAACAGGGATTTACACTTATGAACTAATACGATGACATCACACAAATTTTTTAAATTGGTTTTCATTTCTTTGAAAAAAAGTTCCTGAGAGAGCTTCCTAACGTCCAGAGGCACTTAGTTTCTGACCCTAATGGGACACAGACCGCAGAGGAGGACTTGACCCTAACCCTACTGGGACACAGACAGCAGAGGAGGATCTGATCCTAACCCTACTGGGTCAAAGACAGCAGAGGAGGGCCTGACCCTGACCCTACTGGGACACAGACAGCAGAAAAGGGCCTGAACCTGACCCTACTGGGACACAGACAGCAGAGGAGGACCTGACCCTAACCCTACTAGGACACAGACAGCAGAGGAGGGCCTGACCCTGACCCTACTGGGACATTGACACAGACAGCAGAGGAGGACCTGACCCTAACCCTACTGGAACACAGACAGCAGAGGAGGGCCTGACCCTGACCCTACTGGGACACTGACACAGACAGCAGAGGAGGACCTGACCCTAACTCTACTGGGACACAGACAGCAGAGGAGGACCATGACCCTACTGGGACACAGACAGCAGAGAAGGGTCTGACCCTACTGGGACATTGACACAGACAGCAGAGGAGGACCTGACCCTAACCCTACTGGGACACTGACACAGACAGCAGAGGAGGACCTGACCCTAACTCTACTGGGACACAGACAGCAGAGGAGGACCATGACCCTACTGGGACACAGACAGCAGAGAAGGGTCTGACCCTACTGGGACACAGACAGCAGAGGAGGGCCTGACCCTACTGGGAAAGACAGCAGAGGAGGGCCTGACCCTACTGGGACGGACAGCAGAGGAGGGCCTGACCCTGACCCTATTGGGATAGACAGCAGAGGAGGGCCTGACCCTGAACCTACTGGGATAGACAGCAGATTAGGGCCTAACCCTGACCCTCAACCTAATGGGATAGACAGCAGAGGAGGGCCTAAACCTTTCTGAATGTCCTGTATTCCACAGTAAACTGTCAGATTTCTGCGACACTCTGAAGGATCCTCTGAGGATTCCCAAACCAAATACAGTCAAACTGATCCACATGGATCTGCCGCTGGTTCCTGGAGACAAAATCCACTGCCTGGACATTCTTCTGGCTCTCACTGCCCAGGTACTGCTCAGATTATTATTACCATATATATATATATATATATATATATATATATATATATATATATATATATCTTTGATGTCATAGTTGATATAGGGTGTATTCATGCAGCAGGAAATGTGGGAGGAGTCGGGTCCACCTGAGTCTATGAACATTGTTTCCTTTGTCTTGAAGATGCGGGAACAACTTATGAAAACCACATCCATGGCTATATATATATATATATATATATATATATATATATATATATATATATATACATACACTACCGTTCAAAAGTTTGGGGTCACATTGAAATGTCCTTATTTTTTAAGGAAAAGCACTGTACTTTTCAATGAAGATAACTTTAAACTAGTCTTAACTTTGAAGAAATACACTCTATACATTGCTAATGTGGTAAATGACTATTCTAGCTGCAAATGTCTGGTTTTTGGTGCAATATGTACATAGATGTATAGAGGCCCATTTCCAGCAACTATCACTCCAGTGTTCTAATCGTACAATGTGTTTGCTCATTGGCTCAGAAGGCTAATTGATGATTAGAAAACCCTTGTGCAATCATGTTCACACATCTGAAAACAGTTTAGGTCGTTACAGAAGCTACAAAACTGACCTTCCTTTGAGCAGATTGAGTTTCTGGAGCATCACATTTGTGGGGTCAATTAAACGCTCAAAATGGCCAGAAAAAGAGAACTTTCATCTGAAACTCAACAGTCTATTCTTGTCCTTAGAAATGAAGGCTATTCCATGCGAGACATTGCTAAGAAATTGAAGATTTCCTACAACGGTGTGTACTACTCCCTTCAGAGGACAGCACAAACAGGCTCTAACCAGAGTAGAAAAAGAAGTGGGAGGCCGCGTTGCACAACTGAGCAAGAAGATAAGTACATTAGAGTCTCTAGTTTGAGAAACAGACGCCTCACAGGTCCCCAACTGGCATCTTCATTAAATAGTACCCGCAAAACACCAGTGTCAACATGTACAGTGAAGAGGCAGCTGCGGGATTCTGGGCTTCAGGGCAGAGTGGCAAAGAAAAAGCCATATCTGAGACTGGCCAATAAAAGAAAAAGATTAAGATGGGCAAAAGAACACAGACATTGGACAGAGGAAGACTGGAAAAAGTGTTGTGGACGGATGAATCCAAGTTTGAGGTGTTTGGATCACAAAGAAGAACGTTTGTGAGACGCAGAACAAATGAAAAGATGCTGGAAGAATGCCTGACGCCATCTGTTAAGCATGGTGGAGGTAATATGATGGTCTGGGGTTGCTTTGGTGCTGGTAAGGTGGGAGATTTGTACAGGGTAAAAGGGATTCTGAATAAGGAAGGCTATCACTCCATTTTGCAACGCCATGCCATACCCAGTGGACAGCGCTTGATTGGAGCCAATTTCATCCTACAACAGGACAATGACCCTAAACACACCTCCACATTGTGCAAGAACTATTTAGAGCAGAAGCAGGCAGCTGGTATTCTATCGGTAATGGAGTGGCCAGCGCAGTCACCAGATCTGAACCTCATTGAGCTGTTGTGGGAGCAGCTTGACCGTATGGTACGCAAGAAGTGCCCATCCAACCAATCCAACTTGTGGGAGCTGCTTCTGGAAGCGTGGGGTGCAATTTCTCCAGATTACCTCAATAAATTAACAGCTAGAATGCCAAAGGTCTGCAATGCTGTAATTGCTGCAAATGGAGGATTCTTTGACGAAAGCAAAGTTTGATGTAAAAAAAATCTTATTTCAAATACAAATCATTATTTCTAACCTTGTCAATGTCTTGAGTCTATTTTCTATTCATTTCACAATGTATGGTGGTGAATAAGTGTGACTTTTCAGGAAAACACAAAATTGTTTGGGTGACCCCAAACTTTTGAACGGTAGTGTGTGTGTGTGTGTGTGTGTGTGTGTGTGTGTGTGTGTGTGTGTGTATATATATATATATATATATATATATATATATATATATATATATATAGTACAGGCCAAAGGTTTGAACCCACCTTCTCATTCAATGTGTTTCCTTTATTTTCATGACTATTTCCTTTGTAGATTATCACTGAAGGCATCAAAACTATGAATGAACACATGTGGAATTATGGGCTTAACAACAAAGTAGAAATAACTGAAAACATATCTTATATTCTGGTTTCTTGAAACTAACCCCCCTTTGCTCTGATTACTGCATTGCACACTCTTGGCATTCTCTTGATGAGCATCAAGAGGTAGTCACCTGAAATGGTTTCCCAACAGTCTTTCCCAACATTTCCCACAATGCTCAGCACTTGTCGGCCCTTTTGCCTTCACTTTGTGGTCCAGCTCTTCCCAAACCATCTGGATTGGGTTCAGGTCCGGTGACTATGGAGGCGCACCACTCCATCACTCTCCTTCTTGGTCAAATAGCCCTTACACAGCCTGGAGGAGTGTTTGGGGTCATTGTTCTGTTGGAAAATATTATGGTCCAACTAAACGCAAACCAGATGGGATGGCGTGCCACTGCAGGATGCTGTGGTAGCCATGTTGGTTCAGTATGCCTTCAATTTTTCATAAATACCCAACAGTGTCACCAGCAAAGCCCCCCCCCCCCACACCATCACACCTCCTCCTCCATGCTTCACGGTGGGAACCAGGCATGTAGAATCCATCCGTCACCTTTTCTCCATCGCACAAAGACACGGCGGTTGGAACCAAAGATCTCAAACTTGGACTCATCAGACCAAAGCCCAGATTTCCACTGGTCTAATGTCCATTCCTTGTGTTTCTTGGCCCAAACAAATCTCTTCTGCTTGTTGCCTCTCCTTAGCAGTGGTTTCCTAGCTGCTATTGGACCATGAAGGCCTGATTGGTGCTCTTAACAGTTGTTCTAGAGACGTGTCTGCTGCTATAACTCTGTGTGATATTCATCTGGTCTCCAATCTGAGCTGTTGGTAACTTGTGATTTCTGAGGCTGCTGACTCAGATGAACTTATCCTTAGCAGCAGAGGTGATTCTTGGGCTTCCTTTCCTGGGGGGGGTCCTCATGTGAGCCAGTTTCGTTGTAGGACTTGATAGTTTTTGCGACTGCGGACACATTCCATGTTCCTGCAATTTTCAGATTGTAATCTGATTTTGCTTTTCTGGTCATGCTTGTGCATTTATTTCTTAAAGTTCTGAAAGCAGTCCAGGCAGCAGTAGAATTTATGGCTTGAGCTTTGCCCCATGCAACATTTTTTTCTCTAATCATAAAGCTTAACTCTTCAGTAAACCATGGGTTATTCCTCCCCCTAGTCCTACATTTCTACAGGAGCATGCTTATTGCAAATAGCTGAAAAGGCATTGTGAAAATATTCAAAGGCATATTCCACATCAGGTATCATCAGACATTACAGTTGTACAGATCATGAATAAAAGCCTGTTCATTAAAACGTTTAAAACACCTTTTAAAAACATAAAGAGGTTTATGTCTAGGTATTTTTGTGTCTCTTATACAAGCAATCGCACAGCGATCACTGACATCATCAGAGGCGGCTGTGGCTCAGTGGTAGAGCGGTTGTCATGTCGGAAGGTTGGTGGTTCAATCCCTGGCCCTGCAGTCCCATGTCGAAGTGTCCTTGGGCAAGACACTGAACCCTGAGTTGCCCCCGATGCTGTGTCTTCGGAGTGTGAATGTGTGTGAGTGTTTATCTGATGAGCAGGTGGCACCTTGTACGGCAGCCTTGGCCACAGTGTATGAATGTGTGTGAATGGTGAATGTATCCTGTATGATGTAAAAGCGCTTTGAGTAGTCGTTAAGACTAGAAAAGCGCTATATAAATACAGCACATTTACATTTACATTTACATCATTGCAAAACACTGCAGTTGCAAAACACAGCAGTCGATGTGTATTTATGTGTTTGTAAGAATGACATCCAACAGTGTTGATTTGCTATGATCTCTCGGGTTGATACGTGTTAAGGTGTCAGTAAGTTGTGTGAGATTTAAAGAGTCAGATAGGTCTTTAATATTCTCCGAGGCAGGGCCAGTCCCCGTTAAGGTCACCCATTTGGATTACTGCAGAGTCCTTAAGGTTGAGTAGTACATCATATAGAGAAGAAAGTTTCTTTTGTGGCAGAGGGTGGCCTGGAACAGCCAACAACAGCGAGGTGTGTGTCCTTGTATAAATTTACTTCCAATACCAGTAGATCAAATTGTTTGACTCTACTTACTGACAATGTCACTGAGCTTCAAAATTTTGAATTAACATATACAGCAACGCCGCCCCCCTTACCTGAACGATCTGCTCTGAAAATATTATAGCCATCAATAGCAATCATAATATCTGTTACTGTGGATTTTAACCAGGTTTCTGATAAGACCATGTTGTCTGTATCCATTGCTTCAACCCACAAACTTAGCATCTCCATTTTTGGAAAGAGACTTCCAACATTAAAATGCATGATTCCAGGATCCGGATCTGTTTTTGAAGTCACATGGGGAATATATATTGTGTAGTGTGTCAGGCCCAGGATTTGGCTGTACGTGCCCAGATAACGGCAAAAGTAGTAAGACAATAGATTTGGTATTCACTGTGTGGTTTTCATCACAATCATTGGCTGATAAGTGTGATGATCAATCCTGAGACGCTTCACATGTGCAATGTGTGAACCAGCATGCAGCATCAGGGATCCTCCCATCAAGTCCACATTGCTGTCTTGCAGGAAGAGCATGGCCAAGCTAAATCCAAGCTATTGTTGCATCACTACCACCCAGGTGTGGGGGGATAAACCAGGCCCAGACTTGATCAAATGGCTCCAAAGTGATCAGTTTGGGTCACCATACAAGCCATTTAGCAGTATTCAGGTGAATCCTCCAGAAGACAGAGTAGATTTCAAATTCCCCCGGGTCTTTCAGCAGGCCGGTGGCAGTAATCCTTCTCCTTTTAGGGTAGATTTAAGTATAACAAGATACTCTACGAAGAAACTCATTAAACACAAGTTTCTTGGAAGAGATTACTTTCCTTGGTTTGGCAGAAGCCAGAGACATAAAAACATAGAAATAGAGGAGCTCAGCTCAAGCACACAAACAAAGAACCAGACTGGTAGTGGCCATCTTGGATTACGTTTATGTTCTGTATTACATCTTTCTGTGTGCAGGTGTTAGGTTTTATGTTTTGTATTACAGCTTTCTGTGTGCAGGTGTTAAGTTTTATGTTCTGTATTACATCTTTCTGTGCAGGTGTTAGGTGATGCCGGAGGAATGGATGCTCTTAAAGCAAGCATGGAGGAGAAGTTCATGGCCAACAACCCCTCCAAGGTTTCACTCCGTTACATCATACAACAACATAAAGAGTCAACATACATAAAACCAACATACAACCTATAGAGGATAAGAAGAAGAAGAAATGAATACACAGCAAAAATATAAAAAACCTTTGCATCTATAGACCTACAGATATATTATATAAAAACAGCCAAATAAACTATCAGATCAGTTCATCCCTCAATTTGTATGTATTTATTTTCCAGAAAATTATGAATGTGTTGCAAATATTTCAAACCCTCTAAAGCTGCTTTTGTAAAAATAATTTACCTTTTTCAGATAGAGTCGTTCAGCTCTTTCCACGACCTAGCGATGCTCCTTTTAACCTCCAAAACAATGTGGAGAAGTTTTAACATACATGTGTTGGGTGCATTACTTTTTCAAGGTTCAAGGGCCACTATGTTATAAACTCTCTGCTATTGTCCATTATGCTTGTAAGTCCACTGATGTCCAGATGACTGTTGTTCCCTGCAGGTATCCTATGAACCAATCAGCAGCACTCTGCGGAGGAAACAGGAAGATGTGGCGGCGTCAGTGATCCAGAAAGCGTACAGGAAACATCTGCTGCAGCGGACGCTCAAACTGGCGTCCTACAAATACCGAGCGAAGATGGACGGCCGCGGAGAGGCACCGCCCGAGACCCAAGGACTGCTCTGCCAGCGAATCAGCCGGCTGTATGGAGAGGAGCCGGGGCCCGGCCCCGTGGAGCTTCAGAGAGAGTTTGTCCTCCACGCTGTTCCTCCGCTCAACGCCACCAATGGCTTTCCAGATGAGAGCCTGAGGGAGTCAGTTGTCTGATGACGGGTCCTCCTGTTTCCCTCCGGTGTCGGAGGACAATCCTTATTCAGACGGACGGAGAGACGGACCGCAACAGAGACAACTCCAGTCCTCTGAAGCTGTGTTGGCGGCGTCTGTGTCCCTTGCTGGACATGGACATGCTCACTGCTGCGTTCTGTCTGCACTGAGGACAGAGGACTCTACTTGTCCATGTTAGTTAACACTTACTGATTCATACACTCTTTCTATATTAAGTGTTAACGCCATAAAAATACAGAAAAAATACTTTTATTTAAAAAAACATTAAATAAAGGTTGTAGTCTGTAAATTGATATAATAAGACAATATAGTTGTTTGACAGGATAATTCCAATGCTTAATGTGCTTGAATGTTAAATTACATGAATTTTATGTAGAAAATAAACATAATTTTAATGAGTGTAAAATTGAGGCATCTTTCTGTTTTTTTACAGGTAACCTTAAATTTAATGTAAAGAAAAAAAAATTGTGGATACACAGTAAAAACACTGAAACTACCTTCTTTTTAAAATACAAATATTTATTGTCGAATTTATTGTAGAATTAAAAATAATTGCAATCATAAAACATTTAAAATGTTAAACAAACCTATAAATCTGAACACAACCTGAAAAATATTGACAAATACCTTAAAATTACATAATTTAACTGCTTTTTTTCATATTGTTTTCTTTGGTAAATTCACAAGATTATCCAATCCATTTACATTAAATTCCTGTTTAGTAAAAAAAAAACAGTATGTGATAATAACTTGCAGAAACTAAATTATTTTATAGTCATTACTTTAAATAGTATTTATCATTACTTCATTTAATGATTGTATTATTGTCTGTTTACAGATACTTAACAGTAACGTATTATCCTCTCTGTTACGTACAGATAACATGTGAAAATAAAACTAAGAAGTTTGAACTTGTATTTCAACAAACCTGTTGTAAATCTGGAGGTTGAAACCTGCCAAACTGTTGAAAGAAAAAGAAAAGAGTTTTGTCATGAACCCCATCTCTTGAGTCTGTTTTTCTGCCTGAGTTTCCTGAACGCACCCCATATGGTTGCCTAGCTACGTGGCTAGGCGGGAGGCGGGAACAACTACTTACACCTGCCGGATCATCAGCAAGCTGCACACCTGTACTGATCACCACCACTCACGCTGGCATCCATTCTCTGCCAGGCCATTAGTTTAACAGTACTTTGGGCCTGCATCTCTAATATTATATATAAATGAGGGTTATTGACCATGAGTAGTATAAAGTATAAAGCTAGTAAAATGGTGGCAGTGGAAACTAAAAAAGTCTGAAAATGTCAACTGTTTGTCTGTTTTTGACCCGGAAGACAACACCGGGGTTACGGGTTAGTTTTGCTGTCCAGCTATTTCTGCCTGTTTCTAGTCTTTCTGTTTGTTATCTGCCTGTTTGTTATCTGCCTGTTTCTAATTTAGGAGAGAGATTAATTGTACAACCCATTAACCCTAATTTAGGAGAGAGATTAATGGTACAACCCATTAAACCTAATTTAGGAGAGAGATTAATGGTACAACCCATTAACCCTAACCCTCATTTTAGACACATTGTAAATAGCTCTTGGGAACGTTAACCAAGCAAACAACGTGTGGTATGCAAACGTTAATTAATGTTAATAAGTTAATTAATATCAGGTTTCCACCACTGTCAGGGGACACGGGGAACCGTGCAGTTCCAGGTCCATTCTTCTTCAGGGAAACGGCGGGCGGTGGCTGACACATCTGTTTTAATTAAATTCAATTCAATTTTATTTATAGTATCAATTCATAACAAGAGTTATCTCGAGACACTTTACAGATAGAGTAGGTCTAGACCAGATAGAGTAGGTCTAGACTACACTCCAGAATTTACAAGGACCCAACAGTTCTAGTAGTTCCCTCCAGAGCAAGCAACAGTGGCGAGGAAAAACTCCCTTTTAGGAAGAAACCTCGGACAGACCCAGGCTCTTGGTAGGCGGTGTCTGACAACCGGTTGGGGTTAGAATGAAGAGTGGCAATAACAGCCACAGAAAAGATAAGTTTGTAGTAGTTCTTTGTAGTAGTTCATGGCTTAGCAGGGAATTGTGCGGCATTACAAGGCACAGCAGGACGTAGCAGGATGAACACGGCATCGCAGGACGTGTAGCGGGACCATGGCTACAGCTGCTACCATGATTTTGGAGCCTCCCTGATCCAAGGAAACATGCTGGGGGGAAAAGAACATAAGGACTCCGGGGAATGACTCCCCAGAGCTAGGTTAGTAACAAGCATTTCTGGGACATGGATGCACACAAATGGAAAGATAAAAAGATAGAGGAGAGAGGAGCTCAGTGTGTCAAAGGAAGTCCCCCAGCAGTCTAAAACTATTACAGCATAACTGGGAGAGCATAACTAACTAGGAGAGCATGACTAACTAGGAGAGACAGGGTAAAACAGCGTGTGATATTACCTTCTGGTTTCTCCTCAGGACTCCAGGCTAAAGGAGAACTCACCTCAACAGGTACACACAGAATCAGAATGTACAGTTTCAGCTTTTTTAATTAAATCAACTCATTTTGCTGATGAATCTCTGGTTTCTGTCCAGAGTCTGTCAGGTTGGTGGGGGGAGCCAATCGCTGTACAGGAATACTGGAGCTGAACAGAGAATGGAGACCAATGATTGGTTACTATTACTTGACACTGAAGGCAGCAGATTCTGTTTGCAGAGAGTTGGACTGTGACACTCTTGTTTCTGTAGGAGAGAGAAACGATTCCTCAGGCAGATCTGTGTGGTGGATCAGGTCTGACTGTATTGAGTCTGGATCTGCTCTGACGGAGTGTGCCGGATCAGCTTCCGCTTCTTCCTCCATTGATCTCACCTGCTCAAGTAAGCCCGTCCCCATGGTGGGATAACTTACAGCTGTAATGTTTTAATGTTAAATGAATTAAGCAAACATCAGTAAAGCCCAGAGAAGAGCTAGACCCTGACAGTTACGTGTGGAAACAGGTTGAACCCAAATGCTAACAATACGGAAACCCGAATGATCGTTTAACAAGTTTATTCCAGTGTCCAAAGTAGATTAGATTATACTTTATTCATCCCACAGAGGGGAAATTTCCTTGTTACAGCAGCATTTTCTTCCTTAACAGCAAAACAAAGTAAACACACAATAAAAACAGGCAAACAATAGACAATGAGTAGAAGGTAGACTGAAAGTAAGTAAAGTGGCATCAAATAATGGGTATTGCAAAGTGCTGTTGCCATAATACAAGAAACAATATTGTAAGTGATATTAAATTAAATTGCGCTTTGTCACAAATCCTGTTCATAATATTTATGGACAGGATATCGAGGCGTAGTCGGGGTGGCGAGGGGTTGCAGTTCGGTGGGCTCAGGATCTCTTCGCTGCTTTTTGCAGATGATGTGGTCCTGATGGCATCATTGGCCTGTGACCTTCAGCACTCACTGGATCGGGTCGCAGCCGAGTGTGAAGCGGCTGGAATGGGGATCAGCACCTCTAAATCTGAGGCCATGGTTCTCAGCAGGAAACCGATGGAGTGCTTTCTTTGGGTAGGGAGTGAGTCCTTACCCCAAGTGAAGGAGTTTAAATACCTTGGGGTCTTGTTCGCAAGTGAGGGGACCATGGAGCGTGAGATTGGTCGGAGAATCGGAGCAGCCGGTGCGGTATTACATTCTGTTTATCGCACCGTTGTGACGAAAAGAGAGCTGAGCCAGAAGGCAAAGCTTTCGATCTACCGGGCAATTTTCGTTCCTACCCTCACCTATGGTCATGAAGGCTAAGCGGTCGAAGATGGATGGATGGATGGATATTAAATTAAATTGAATGTGTAATTAGAGTAACAAAGAAAAAGTAGGTAGCGTAATATAAATTACATTTACCTGTGACCATAATATTGAAAAGTACTTGTAATAAAAAAATATAAATACAGATAAAGATATTCAGAAAGTGTGTGGAGTAGACAAAAAAAGGGGATGCAACAGTGAAAAGTGAAGTCCAAAAATCCAATGGGAATCCAGGGTACGGAGCATGTGTGGTACCGTGTTTCTGTGGATCCGTGTCCGATGATCCAGAGAGCCAGTGGGGAGAGCAGGAGTGGTGGATAGCAGAAGTGAAGTGGCAGCAGGAGTCAGGTTCTCGGAAACTGTGGCAGACAAAGAACGATAACTACAAGCAAGTGTCACAAAAAACTAGTACAAATAGGTAGACTTAGCAGCGAGACTAACGTGGTTGTCTTGACTATGATCTGACGAATAGTGGTAGGTTGACCAGGTATTTGAAGCAGAGTTGATTAGAGATGAATTTAAACTACAGTGGATTTCTGAGGACTATAGTTACCTGGTCCTCAGATCTCTGCAGGGTATATCCAGACAGCTAGATGGACTATCTGTCCAATCTGAGAACTATGGTTATCTGGTCCTCAGATCTCTGCAGGGTAAATCCAGACAGCTAGCTAGACTATCTGTCCAATCTGAGGACTATGGTTACCTGGTCCTCAGATCTCTGCAGGGTAAATCCAGACAGCTAGCTAGACTATCTGTCCAATCTGAGGACTATGGTTACCTGGTCCTCAGATCTCTGAAGGGTAAATCCAGACAGCTAGCTAGACTATCTGTCCAATCTGAGGACTATGGTTACCTGGTCCTCAGATCTCTGCAGGGTAAATCCAGACAGCTAGCTAGACTATCTGTCCAATCTGAGGACTATGGTTACCTGGTCCTCAGATCTCTGCAGGGTAAATCCAGACAGCTAGCTAGACTATCTGTCCAATCTGAGTTTTCTGTCCATTTTGAAGCATTGTGCAGCTTTTATTTATCTTGACAAAAGTTCTGTTGTTGCTGCTGACAGACTCAGATTAATATTCTAAGTGCCGCCGTACAGGGTATTCATACATTAAAAACAGCAAGAAAATACTATACAACAAAAACAAAAAGAAGAGCAATAGACATTCAAGGGGAAAAGGCCATTTTAAACAAATGTGTTTTGAGTTGAGACTTGAAATGGGTGTGGGGAATGAATCAATGTTTCTGAGTTGGGGTGGTAATGAGTTCCAGAAACAGGGAGCAGAGCGGCTGAATGCTCTGCCCTCCTTGGTGGTGAGACGGGCGGAGGGGACAGACATGTGTATGGAGGAAGAGGATCTGAATGCTCTGCCCCCCATGGTGGTGAGACGGGCGGACGGGACAAATATGTGGATGGAGGAAGAGGATCTGAGGGAGCAGGAGGGGGTGGGACGCTGGAGGAGATCAGACAAAAATGGGGGGGCGAGGTTGTGGATGGCCTTGAATGCAAACAGAAGGACTTTGAATTGGATACGGAACTGGACCGGGAGCCAGTGGAGCTGTTGGAGGACAGGAGTGATGTGGTGGATGGAGGGGGGGGTCAAGTGATGATGCAGGCAGATGAATTCTGGACCAATTGAAGTTAATGGAGGGATTTGTGAGTGTGACCAAAGAGGAGAGGGTTGCAGTAATCCAGACGGGAAGGGACGAGACTGTGGACAAGGATCGCGGCAGTGTGGGGGGTAAGGGATGGGTGGAGGCGATTGATGTTTTGTAGTTGGAAGTAGGCAGACCGGGTAATGTTATTGATATGGGGTTGAAAGGATAGGGTGCTGTCAAGGATGACACCCAGACTCTTAACCTTGGGGGAGGGTGAGACGCAGCAGTTGTCAATAATGAGAGAAAATGTCTGGTATGGTTAGTGAGGATTTGGTGCCACTGAAGAGAGGAGTGATGCAGGAAGTCACATCTGTGTTCTGTCATGTCTCTCCAGGTCAGCAGGGGGCAGCTGCCATGCAAACAGAAGAAGACTGATCTCCAGGCCAGCAGGGGGCAGCTGCCGTGCAGACAGAAGAAGACTGAGTCAGATTATTATAACCTGGATGTCCCTGCAGCTGAAGGAGGGCCGACTGAAGAGGAATGAGCTCAGGGAGCATAGTAGCACCTCCGAGGACCTTATGGAGGTTCAGCATTAATGCCCCTTTTTATCCCCACTTGGAATAATTCCCATTTATTTACCCTTGCCACACTTCAATTCATTTTGAATGGCACATGATGGGTACTTATACAAATTCTGGGGTCTCTGGGGCCAATCTGTGTGGAAATATGAGTAACTATGGTTTCTCTCAACCTGGACCATCTGTTCCTGTGTTTTTGAGTCTAAGTGACTGACGGGAACAACCATCTCTGACATTGGTCCAGTATCAACCCTCCTAACCCCAAAACGGGTTTAAAGATTGCCAAAGAAAAAACACTTATCCTTGAAAGCAGCTGTAAAGAATGGTAGTTTCCCTTTAAGGTATAACTGGGAAGAGTGGTCAAGAACCATAAAACAGCTACCGCTGAGTCTTAGCATCCACCAGGGCCAACCTTTCCCACGCCGCCATCTCTGTTTCTTTGGGTTGTCCAGCAAGTCATAACTGGGATAAAGAAAAGTCTTTTGAAAGTCAAGTAGAGTTTCACAGCCCTTCCAGATGGTTCTCTCCTGAAGACTAAAGGTATCTGCATGTATAAGGGTTAGGCAAGTACATGCAGTACACCTTTAAAAACTTAAAAACATCCCTTTAAAGTACATTTAGAACAGATTCAAAATGTGAGTCAACTATAGACATGGATTTCAGGAATTTACTTATTGTGTATTGATGGATTTGACTTAATTTTGTAATTAATGTTTTTTCTATTTCATAAAATCTAGTTCACCCAAAGATTTGTGACAAAACTAAACTGTTTAAGAACAAAGAAGAAAATGTTGAAGCGGTCTGAACCGGCCCGTCTCAGCTTGACTCCAAACCAGCTGGTGGAGTCTCCAGAGGCTGGTTTTAGGACATAAGAGACGTCTCCTGTTCTGCAGCCAATAGAGAAGTCAACTGGTGGAGTCTCCAGAGGCTGGTTTTAGGATGTTAGAGACGTCTTGTCCTCGATCAATATTTTATAAGTATTGTGCTGATATGTGTGTGATTATTTTGTAATTGGGCATTGTGATTAATTCTGTGCTTAAGCAGCGTTATGTAAGATTGTCTTGTTAGTAAGTTCCACAGAGTGAGAAACAGCGATCAGACGCGGAAGAGACGGCTGAGAACTGTCTCCCTGCAGTTAGATGTGTGAGTGATGGAGTCATGGCCATGGGCAGATGGACTCTGCTACTGCTGGTCTTCAGAAATCCTCCTGCTGGGATCATCTCTCATCAGATCTCAGCCGATTAAGCTGCTCATCGCGGCTTAATCAGTTGCACATCTGCCAAGCCAGGATGAACAGGTGAAGCTATGTCAAACCAGGTGTAGATAGCTGGGATAAGTGCACGTTCACGGCTTTCTTAAATAGACCACGGTATCGATCCCAGATTTACTGATGCAGAAATGGAGACGACGCATGCGCCATATGTTTCACCCAATGAGCAGCAGCTTGGAATGGAAAGTAACAAGGAGGTGAAGATATAATATGCAAAAAGGGAAATACGGCTGTAATCAAACGGAGAGAAAAAGTCGAACGCAGACTATAGCAGATTGACTGAATGCGTAAGGATCTAAAAATATCTACTTAGCCTATCACTCCACTTTTTTTATTTAACAAAGTTGTAGGCTACACAGTGTTTTAATTGCTCTAAATATACTAGTTTTATGTTTCGTTTTTAGGTGATAAATATGCTGGTTTTACCGTAAAGTGTCTTTGAAATGTATTAATATTTAGCCTACTTTGCCTTAAAAGTGAGCAGAGGGAATTAATGTTCCTCGGGAGATGTACACTAAGGACTCTCGGCTTAATTTCAAACCCTTATTCACAACGCGAGAACATGTTTTACGACCATATGCACAAATCTCTATAAGCTATGTCTAATTCTAAATATCTTTGTACAATTAATGTTCATACAGAACAATCAGAAAGGTACAAAAACTAGAAAAAGAAGTAAGTGACTTCAATACACGCTGTGAGCATATGTGTAAAACAATATTCGTGTTTTTTGATTTTTTTTTTCTTCTAACAAGTAACAGCATCAAAATAAATATATTAAGAAGCATTGTGGTGTTCCCTGTGTGCTGAATATAAACTACACTATATACGTATATAGGCCACGTTATTGGTCCAGTGATGTGAGACTTATTGAGAAGATTATGAAACCAAAGTAAGTGATAATAAAAAAACATCAGCCTACATATTACGGAGTAACACAAACTGTCCTTTATTAGAGAAGGACAAGCAACAAGAAAATGAAATCATGAATGTTGTTGGTTGTTGTTGTTGTTGTTGTGGTTATTGTGGTGGTTGTTTGTTGTGGTTGTTTTGGTTATTGTGTTGGTTGTTTTGGTTGTGGTTGCTGTTTTGATTGTGGTGGTTGTTGTTGTGGTTATGGTTATTGTGTTGGTTGTTGTTGTGTTTGTTTTTTGTGGCATTTGGTTGTTGTTGTGTTTGTTGTTGTGGCAGTTGGGGTTGTCGTTGTGGTGGTGATTGTTGTTGTTGTGGTGGTGGTGGTTGTTGTTGTGTTTGTTGTAGTTGTTGTGGTGGTTGTTGTTGTTTTTTGTGGTTGATGTTGTTGGGGTTGTGGTGGTGGTTGTTGGGGTTGTTGTGGTGGTGGTTGTTGTTTTGTTGTGGGGGTTGTTGGGGTGGTGGTGGTTGTTGTTTGTTGTTGTGGTTGTTGTTGTTTGTTGTGGTGGTTGTTGTTTGTTGTGGTGGTGGTGGTTGTTTGTTGTGGTTGTTGTTATGGTTATTGTGTTGGTTGTTGTTATAGTTGTTGTGCTGGTTGTTGTTGTTGTTGTGTTGTTGTGGCGGTTGGGGTTGTTGGGGATGTTGTGGTTGTGGTGGTTGTTGTTGGGGTTGTGTTTGTTGTTGTGGTTGTTGTTGGGGTTGTGTTTGTTGTTGTTGGGGTTATGGTGGTTGTTTTTTGGGGTTGTGGTGGTTGTTGTTGTGGTGGTTTTTGTTTGTTGTGGTGGTGGTTGTTGTTATGGTTAACATCTCCATATTAATAAATAAAGAGACTGTGTTACCGTCATCATTACGATCAAATATGTTCACAAGGGGCCCCCAGGATTCTTCAACGGAAATTTAAGTTGTTTTTCTTTCCAATTTGATCATTATGTCTCTATAAGCAGGTTATGTACCCATGGTAATGGAATGGTTACACACGTCATCTCAGAGACCAAAACTAATCCATTCAGAGAAGAAATAATCAAGATTAATAAGCAAGAGCTATCAGTGGATTTGTTGGAGCAGTGTGAGGAATCATTGGAATATTTATTGTGTATGTTCTGTGTTTCAGTGAAAACAAGCTGACGTTAACATGTGTGACTCTTTTACAAAACAGAGTCAGATGGTGATGAATGTATTCAGAGTGACACAGGAAGCTGAATGTATTCAACGCTCTGTGAAACTGATCCAAGCACAGAGACCAGAGACCAGGTACCAGATGTTAACCACAACAAACCCTTCATCTCATTGATGTCATGTGAGTTAACAACATCTTCTGGGGTCCCAGAGACCCGTCCTGCACTCCAATGCATATCCCACTAGCCCCATCTCGTCTTCTGGGGTCCCAGAGACCCGTCCTGCACTCCAATGCATATCCCAATGGCCTCATCTCGTCTTCTGGGGTCCCAGAGACCCGTCCTGCACTCCAATGCATATCCCACTAGCCTCACCTCGTCTTCTGGGGTCCCGGAACCTGGGGTTTATAAAAATAAACGAGTCTCCGAGACTCGAAGGGCGAGTCCACGACGGCAGTTGCCATGAAATGAAAAAGGCCCCGGGGCCCCCAAAGCACAATGCCAGACTAATACATAACGTGAATAAAATAAGCAAGTCCCTGTGACACAGAGGACAACACATAGGTTCTGATTTGGCAGCAGATGGGGGACTTATTGTCTGAAGGACATGAAGCTGGTGGTGGATTTTGGGGGAACAGTGTCTCTCTGGGGTCTCAGGGGAGTGTGTTGGGTCCAAGTGTTTTCCTTCTTTATATAAATGACCTTCAGTCTGCATGTTAACTTTGTTTATATGCAGACAACGCTGCGTTCTTGGTTTCTAATGAAGATGTTAGGGTTAAGTTTCTAGTTGCAAGTGGATGACAGACAATAAGCTCTCAACATGCTGTTTGGGACCAAGATAAAACTAAAAAGATTCCCTGGTTTTGGTTTTAAGGTCTGAGTTGGGGATCATGTGATTAATTTAAAGATTAGTTGATTGGACCGCCCCTTGTCTGGAGTGGACCAGGAGCTAAAGGTACTAACCACAGTAAACAAGGAGACCGTTTCCTGACCAGAAGGTTTCTGGACCAGAAACGATGTGAACTCTGGCAAGGCCTCGAATTCAGCCTCATGTTGACTACGCATGCTGCTCATGGTGTCTTACAGCCCCTGAAACAGGCTTCAGACGGCTCAAAATAAGGTCTGAGGGCTGATTCTGAGCCTCATCATGAGATCTAATCTCCTCATTTTGAGACTATTGGTTAAAGTAGAAGATTGAGTCTCAGATTCACCTGTGCATGGTACATAGGACTGTCCCCAAATAACACACACGCGCACACATGCAGACATGCGCACGCACACGCACACACACGTACACACACACGCACAGACACACACAGACACACGCACATACACAGAGACACACCCACACAAAAACACCCACACTCACAGACACACACGGAGACACACACAGAAATGCGCACGCGCTCTCTCTCTCTCTCTCTCTCGATTGTTTGTCCGTGTCATGTTTCTGTTGATGAATGTAGTCATGACCTTTTCTTCTATAAAACCACAAAACTCTGAGCTTGAAACATCAGAACGCTGAACCACTAAACTGAGATCAACTAGAACCTGAACAGAACTCACCCAGACCTGAACCAGAACCCAACCAGAACTTAACCAGTACCAGAACTCAACCAGAACTCAACCAAACCTGAACCAGAACCCAACCAGAACCAGCCATGGACCGAGGCAAGACATGAAGATCAATGGTTTTGTAAACACTGACATCACTCATTTAATTTTCATTTTTATTTTAATTCAGTGTGAATGACTATTGTTTCTCATTATTATTATTATTATTATTATTATTATTATTACTACACACCTGTAATGAGACACACCTGTGAGGAGCTGATACCTGGTGGGTACTCGCTGATACCTGGGGGATACGTAGCTGATACCTGGGGGATACGTAGCTGATACCTGGGGGATACGTAGCTGATACCTGGGGGATATGTAGCTGATACCTGGGGGATACGTAGCTGATACCTGGGGGATACGTAGCTGATACCTGGGGGATACGTAGCTGATACCTGGGGGATACGGAGCTGATACCTGGGGGATACGGAGCTGATACCTGGGGGATACGGAGCTGATACCCGGGGGATACGGAGCTGATACCTGGGGGATACGGAGCTGATACCTGGGGGATATGTGATACGGAGCTGATACCTGGGGGATATGGAGCTGTTTCTGGGAAGCAGAAAGGTCTGAAAGGTTTTTAAAAGGTCTCTGAAGGTTTAACACACTTCTTATTTATAGTTTATTATTAGGATAGCAGCCACTGTTACAATATCTGCAGAACTTTCTGGTTTATTCTGTTCTACTCTTCTGTCTGTCTGTCTGTCTGTCTGTCTGTCTGTCTGTCTCACCTGTCCATCTCAACTGTCTGTCTCACCTGTCTGTTTGTCTCACTTGTCCGTCTCACCTGTCCATCTCACCTTTCTGTCTCACTTGTCTGTCCGTCTCACCTGTCCGTCTCACCTGTCCGTCTCACCTGTCCGTCTCTCAGCCGTCCTCCTGCTGTCCCTGCTGTGTGTGGGCGTGTCCTCTCAGCCAATCACAGACGGCCAGCGTCTTTTCTCCATCGCTGTGAGCAGAGTCCAGCACCTGCACCTGCTCGCGCAGAGACTCTTCTCCGACTTTGTGAGTCAAAACCTCAATAACTGTTTCTAACACTTTCAGACTGTTTCAGACTGTTTCAGACTGTTTCTGACTGCTTCTGACTGTCTCTGACTGCTTCTGACTGTGTCTGTTTCAGACTGTTTCAGACTGTTTCAGACTGTTTCAGACTGTTTCTGACTGTCTCTGACTGCTTCTGCCTGTGTCTGTTTCAGACTGTTTCAGACTGTTTCAGACTGCTTCTGACTGTCTCTGACTGCTTCTGACTGTCTGTTTCAGACTGTTTCAGACTGTTTCAGACTGTTTCAGACTGTTTCAGACTGTTTCTGACTGTCTCTGACTGCTTCTGCCTGTGTCTGTTTCAGACTGTTTCAGACTGTTTCAGACTGTTTCTGACTGTCTCTGACTGCTTCTGCCTGTGTCTGTTTCAGACTGTTTCAGACTGTTTCAGACTGTTTCTGACTGCTTCTGACTGTTTCAGTTTCCGAACATTTCTGTTTCTGACTGTTTCTAACTGTCTGACTGTTTCCGACTGACTCTTTTTCTGACTGTTTTTAACTATTTGTTTCTAACTGTTTCTGACTCTGTGTGTGTGTGTGTGTGTGTGTGTGTGTGTGTGTGTGTGTGTGTGTGTGTGTGTGTGTGTGTGTGTTAGGAGAGCTCTCTCCAGACTGAGGAGCAGCGTCAACTCAACAAAATCTTCCTTCAGGATTTCTGCAACTCCGATTACATCATCAGCCCGATCGACAAGCACGAGACCCAGCGCAGCTCTGTGACTATTATTATTATTATTATTATTATTATTATTATTATTATTATTAAAGCTAACGGCGGGCGAGTGCTAGGTAGCATTAAAATGAATGGGAGTCAGTGGAATGCTAACGGCGGGCGAGTGCTAGGTAGCATTAAAATGAATGGGAGTCAGTGGAATGCTAACGGCGGGCGAGTGCTAGGTGCTGCTGTTGGTTCACCGGTGGCTATATTGTTGAGTTCAGCACAAAGTCAACACACCATTGGTGTTGTCTGATTGGTCCTGGGTGTTGAAGCTGTCCTCTGATTGGTCCTGGGTGTTGAAACTGTCCTCTGATTGGTCCTAGGTGTTGAAACTGTCCTCTGATTGGTCCTAGGTGTTGAAACTGTCCTCTGATTGGTCCTAGGTGTTGAAGCTGTCCTCTGATTGGTCCTAGGTGTTGAAGCTGTCCTCTGATTGGTCCTAGGTGTTGAAGCTGTCCTCTGATTGGTCCAAGGTGTTGAAGCTGTCCTCTGATTGGTACTAGGTGTTGAAGCTGTCCTCTGATTGGTCCTAGGTGTTGAAGCTGCTGTCTATCTCCTACCGGCTGGTGGAGTCCTGGGAGTTTCCGAGTCGGTCTCTCTCCGGAGGATCAGCTCCCAGAAACCAGATCTCTCCCAAACTCTCAGAGCTGAAGACGGGGATCCTGCTGTTGATCAAGGTACCTGATGATGTCACTAACCCTGATGATGTCACTAACCCTGATGATGTCCCTGACCCTGATGATGTCCCTACCATGTGACCTGCAGGCCAGCGAGGACGGCACCGAGCTCTACCCTGATCTCGCTGCTCTGCAGCTGCCGCCGTATGGAAACTACTACCAGAGTCTGGGAGGAGACGAGTCGCTGCGCAGGACCTACGAACTCCTGGCCTGCTTCAAGAAGGACATGCACAAGGTGGGGGGGAAGAAAACTGTTTGTATCAGAATAATATAATAATATATAATGTATATTATATAGGCTAATGTACACTTGCGCACTTTGACTTTTGCACTATATTGACTGTCTACTGAATGCACAATTGCACATCTTCAATTCAAATTTTGCTGCTCTTATTTTCTTCATTGTATTTGCCTTCTTATTTTTACTTTTTTACTTTTTATATTGTTTACTTAAATGTTATGTTTGTCTGTGTAAAATATGTCTTGTCTCCACCGTGGGATAGAGGGAAACGCAATTTTGATTTCTTTGTATGCCTTGACATGTGAAGAAATTGACAATAAAGCTGACTTTGACTTTGACTGATAATGTATAATATTTAACATAATGTATAATATTTAACATAATATATAATATTTAATATAATATATAATATATAAAATTAGTCTATAATGTGTAATATTTTATATATATATATATATATATATATATATATATATATATATGTATATGTAATGTGAGAGTGAAGAGAACAACACACCATCAACTCAAATGGGGAGTCATTTAAAAGTTGACTAACAGGTGTGTGTGTGTGTGTGTGTGTGTGTGTGTGTGTGTTTTGCAGGTGGAGACGTACCTGACGGTGGCGAAATGTCGGCTCTCTCCAGAAGCTAATTGTACCCTGTAGCCCCAGCCCCATGTTGTAGCCCCACCCCTGCAACATGTAGCCCCGCCCCTGGAGCATGTAGTCCCGCCCTCCACCATCTGGCACGTAGCCCCGCCCCTATAGATGATGTCACATCCTGTGTGCTCCGTAGCCTAGCCTCCATGTAACCTGACTCCGCTAACTAGTGTTAGCATTAGCTTCAGTGTTTCTTTGCTGATGATGATGATGAGAACAGGAAGTGATGTCATGTAATGTATGCGTGTGAAATAAAGCTGTGTTGAATTCAGGGGCGTCTCTGTGTCTCAGTTTTAATTTGTTGCTGAAACACTCACTCACTCACTCACTCACTCACTCACTCACTCACTCACTCACTCACTCACTCACTCACTCACTCACTCACACACACACACACACACACACACACACACACACACACACACACACACACACACACACACACACACACACACACACACACACACACACACACACACACACACACACACACACACACACACACACACACACACACACACACACACACACACACACACACACACACACACACACACACGGCTGTGCTCGGTTGCTAACGGTCGGCTATCTCCGCCCCCGGCCTCCACGCTGCTCGGTATTCATCGGCAGTGTTCGGCTGCCCACGGTCGGTTATCTCCGCCCCTTTGCCTCCACGATGCTCGGTATTCTTCGGCTGTGCTCGGCTGCTAACCGGTTATCTCCGCCCCTGGCCTTCACGCTGCTCGGTATACTTCGGCAGTGCTCGGCTGCTAACGGTTGGTGTGTTCAAATCTTCGGCCGCAGCTCCTCCTGGAGACTGAAGTAAAGAAAGAGCCGACAGAAAAGAGGGAAACAAACGACAAGAAGAGATATACGGAGTGTGGAAGCGGAATGACGGTGCTGCAGGAACCCGTCCAGGTACTAACACATCTTCACGTCGTTGTCATGTGTCTATGGAGCCGTTCCGGTGGCCGGTCCGCGGTGTGAGAGCTTCTCTCCGCCACAGGGCCCCGCAGCCCGCCGCTAGCTGCCCGGGACGGCTTCTTTAAACCCCGATAATTACACAGAGGTTTGGTCTGCTGGGCCCGTTGGTTCAACAGTGTAGCACACCATGCTAGTTCAGATACCTGAGATTCGGTTCAGGTTTTTGGTTTCCGGTGGTTTCGCTACGAATCAAAGTAAATTGAGTCGTTGTTGTAATATTTTGTGATTTTCTTGATGTTTCTCGTCGCTTCGGCTCAGACGGAATCCCCAACCTGGGTTTAGGTGAAATGCTACGACGTTAAAAACATTATCCTGGCCTGTGGGTCGCAGTCTTAGCTAACAGCTAACTGTCATTTAAGTTGATATTATACCCGAACCAACCGTGTCTACAGGCCGGGTTGGTTGGTTAAAGGTCTTTAAGAGAGTTTTTCTGCTGATTGTTATTAATAAAATTAATAATAATAATCAGCCAGATCTCAAATGGAGTTTTGTATTATTAGCATAGCTAATGTTGAGATGCTAACAGTGGAGCTAACGCTAGCTGAGAGGTTTCAGTCAGCAGAAGTTCAGCTTTTAAAGGTTAAAAGTGAATATAAACTGGTTAGAGGAGAATAAAATCTAAATTAAATTAATTAAAATGAAAGTGTCTGACTGCAGAGCATCCGCAGTCTCTCTGGTGTTAGCCTCTCTCTGCTAACATGCTAGCTAGCAGCAGCAGCTAGCTGCCGGTAACATGAAGAGAGTTAGCCATCAGCTGTTAGCAGCCATGTCAGATTAAACAGTTAAAACAGACTGCAGTGACGTCAGTACGAATATCTGCTGGACCAACGTGACGTCATCGCTACATTTGTGACATCATCAACAGAAATTTACTGGCTGTTGGTTCATGCAGCAGTTTGTCAACAGATCAACAGTATCTGTTTTGTCCAGTTACAGAGCAGGATGATACCTGTCTCACTGCTGATACCTGTCTCACAGAGCAAGAGAGAGAGCTCTGAGTGTTAGGAACCATGTTTGCCTGTAACAAGATGACATCACACAAGTTCACCTGTTTTATCCTAGTCTTTGCAGCTGTACATAAACATCCTCTGACACTGAATCTGATTGGTCCACACATCAGGAATAATTTGTGTCTCTCTGTCTGAACCTGTCTCTCTCTCTGTGATCGGGATTAATATGTGCATGTCTCTCTGTCTGAACCTGTCTCTCTCTCTGTGATTGGGATTAATATGTGCATGTCTCTCTGTCTGAACCTGTCTCTCTCTGTGATTGGGATTAATATGTGCATGTCTCTCTGTCTGAACCTGTCTCTCTCTCTGTGATCGGGATTAATATGTGCATGTCTCTCTGTCTGAACCTGTCTCTCTCTCTGTGATTGGGATTAATATGTGCATGTCTCTTTGTCTGAACCTGTCTTTCTGTGATCGGGATTATTATGTGCATGTCTCTCTGTCTGAACCTGTCTCTCTCTCTCTCTCTCTGTGATCGGGATGAATATGTGCATGTCTCTCTGTCTGAACCTGTGTCCCTCTCTATCTCTCTCTCTGTGATCGGGATTAATAGGTGCATGTCTCTCTGTCTGATAAACCTGTCTCTCTCTCTCTCTCTCTGTGACCAGGAATAATATGTGCTTGTCTGTCTGATAAACCTGTCTCTGTCTCTGTGGCCAGGCTGCAGTGTGGCAGGCTCTGAACCACTACGCCTTCCTGGACGCCGTTTTCCTCGCTGAGAGACTCTACGCTGAAGGTAACACCCGTCTGTCTGAACACCCTTCTGTCCGAGCACCCATCTGTCTGAACAACTGTCTGTCTTTCTGTCTGTCTAACCTGCCTGTCTGTCTGCCAGTGAGGTCTGAGGACTCCCTGTACCTGCTGGCAACATGCTACCACCGCTCTGGGTTAGGGTCTGTCTAACCTGTCTGTCTGCCTGTCTGTCTGTCTGCCAGTGAGGTCTGAGGACGCCCTGTACCTGCTGGCGACATGCTACCACCGCTCTGGGTTAGGGTCTGTCTAACCTGTCTGTTTTCTGTCTGTCTGTCTGTCTGTCTGCCAGTGCGGTCTGACGCCGCCCTGTACCTGCTGGCGACATGCTACCACTGCTCTGGGTTAGGGTCTGTCTAACCTGTCCGTTTTCTGTCT
>JABXJD010000448.1:257500-287500 GCA_013375575.1 Percina caprodes | reverse complement strand
AGTAATCTGTCACTTTCTCTCCTGTCTGTCTCTTGCCTGTCTGTCTGTCTCTCTCCTGTCTGTCTCTCGCCCGTCTGTCTGCCTCTCTCCTGTCTGTCTCTCTCCTGTCTGTCAGTCTGTCTCCAGAATCAGCCAATCAAAGTCAGTCTTCAGTCAGAGTGGAAACAGCAGAGATGTTCTCCCCATCCCCTTCAACCAATCACAGACCTCCGTCCCTCACAGCAGGTAACTATAACAACCAATCCCAGACCTCCGTCCCACACAGCAGGTTACTATAGCAACCAATCCCAGACCTCCCCCTCCAGGTGTATTGTATTGTACAGTATAAGTAGATACTGTTACTCATGCTTTGGGCTCGGGGTGCTCTTCTCTGTAAGCCCCGCCCCCCAACGGGGGACGCAGTACTCTGCAGTACTCTGCGGTACCCGTCCCCGTCGGGTACTGCGGGTACGTCGAGTACTGCAGAATGTTTTGTTTTGTTGTTTTTCGGTTCTTTCTTTATTATTTCGTCTTCCGTACGTTTTTTGGCTCTCCGTAACTTCTGCATACTTTCAGCTATTTAAGCCGTTCAACTTTTCAAAGCAGATGATGGGACGTCTTCAGCTATTTTTCTGCTATTTATACTTTTTCAAATATTAAGCTTTTAAACATTTTATTTTAACATTAAAGTCAATGAGAGCAAGCTTCAAATCCTTCAAATCCTCTTCTGCTTCAAAATGTATCTCCTCCTTCATACTTTCACCTACAGACGTGGTTCAAACTTTAAACCATTCATGAAATATTCAGATATCCGGCTCTATCTTTTCATTGATTGATATATTTTACAGTTTTTGTGAAAAAGCAGTTTAAGTATAGTGAACATTTTAGGATTTTTCTGCATTTATAATGAGTGTGTATTGCGTGTAGTAGATTGAGGAGTGGAGTCAAAAAATGTCATCTTACTTCGTTCTCTATAACTTGCTCTCACGCCAACAAGTCTAACTTGTCATGGACAATTTATACATCAAAACGTAGGTATTCTTGTCTAATTTCAGCCAATATGCTCATGTATGCGTTATGAATTTTTTTGCTCAGCGAGCTTTCAAATGACAAGAGTTCCCAATTTCCCTCCATTCACTGCCATGTTAAACATCGTCCACATTTCTGAGCAAAACACAGAGCAAATCTCTTTTTTAAATTGCTGATACGCCCACATTTTTAACTTTATCCACATGAATTTTATATCAATACGTTCACAAAGGCCTTCTGGTTCCCACGAGGAGGTTATATCATATATAACGTATGCTTTTAGCGGTGTGACCATTTGTTTGAGAGCTTGTTCAGTGTGTGATTAGCTGGTGACACATCTCACAGCTGCGGTCGTTAATTGATTACAGATCAAAGAGATGACATCACAGAGATGAAAGGCTTCCTAGCTGTGTTTACAAACATGGCCACTGATCATATGTAGCCATGGCGACCGTTTCCCAGACACTGCAGTACTCTGTATGTCTGTCTGTCTCATTATATATTACAATGTAGATATAATGTTCAATTCCCAAAGCGATACTTCAACTAATGTGTTCTCCATGAAGACGGAGAACCCCTAGTGGCCCAGTGGATGTGGACGGGGGTTTGATCCCCACTGTGGTACATCAACCCTGACTAAGGCATTTAAACCTTTTTACATTAGTGGTGTTATTCAACTTAATTACAACCTATATACAGCGATTGTTACAACTTTTACTAATTTAAACTATTCAACCAGGTTAGCTTTAGCAATTCAGCTATTCGGCATTTTTCTATTCTCACCTTTTCAACATCTTCTTACTGATTTAAGCTGTTTGTACAGTTTAGTTGTAGCATTTCAAGTTTTTTTTTTTTTAATTTTTCCATCTTTTTGAATCATTGGTGTTTTTCAACTTCATTAAAACCATTCCTACTTTTTCAACTATTTTTACTACTTAAGATTCTTCTTACTGATTTAAGCTATTCAATCAGGTTAGCTTTAGCAATTCAGCTATGAAGCATTCCCACGCATTTTCTGCAGGAAATGCATTTTCTAGTTTATTCTGTAATCTGTTCAATTTTATTTATAGTATCAATTCATAACAAGAGTTATCTCGAGACACTTTACAGATAGAGCAAGTCTAGACCACACTCTATAATTTACAAGGACCCAACAGTTCTAGTAGTTCCCTCCAGAGCAAGCAACAGTGCGACAGTGGCGAGGAAAAACTTCCTTTTAGGCAGAAACCTCGGACAGACCCAGACCCAGACCCAGGCCCAGGCTCTTGGTAGGCGGTGTCTGACAACCAGTTGGGGTTAGAATGAAGAGTGGCAATAACAGTCACAAAAAATAAGTTTGTAGTAGTTCTTTGTAGTAGTTCATGGTATAGCAGGACACTGTGGGCATTACAAGGCCCAGCAGGACGTAGCAGGACACAGCAGGACGTAGCAGGGCACAACAGAGCGTAGCAGGATGAACACGGCATCGCAGGACGTGTAGCGGGACCATGGCTACAGCTGCTACCATGATTTTGGAGCCTCCCTGATCCAAGGAAACATGCTGGGGGGTAAAGAACATAAGGACTCTAGGGAATGACTCCCCAGAGCTAGGTTAGTAACTAGGTTAGTAACTAGGTTAGTAACTAGGTTAGTAACAAGGATTTCTGGGACATTGATGCACACAAATGGAAAGATAGAAATGGAAAGATAGAGGAGAGAGGAGCCCAGTGTGTCAAAGGAAGTCCCCCAGCTGTCTAAAACTATTACAGCATAACTAGGAGAGACGGGGTAAAGAGAGGAGCCTGGTCGGGCTAGAACTCTCCCCAACCGGATCGGGCTGTATGCCTCCCTCTAGTTTTATTATATTATTGATTATATGATAGATAGATCTGACAACTATGACGAGAAGCAGGTGGGCCGGGTTAGGCGGACGCTGCGACTCCTCACTCCCTAACAATATTCAGTTCTATGCCCTAACTAAAATCTTTATCAAAAAGGAAAGTCTTAAGTCTACTCTTAAATGTGGAGACGGTGTCTGCCTCCTGAACCCAAACTGGAACCTGGTTCCACAGGAGAGGAGCCTGATAGCTGAACGCTCTGGCTCCCGTTCTACTTTTAGAGACTTTAGGAACCACCAGTAACCCTGCATTCTGGGAGCGCAGTGCTCTTGTAGGGTTGTAAGGTACAATGAGCTCTTTAAGATAAGATGGTGCCTGACCATGAAGAGCTTTGTAGGTGAGAAGAAGGATTTTAAATTCTATTCTGGATTTTACAGGAAGCCAATGCAGAGAAGCTAAAACAGGAGAGATGTGATCTCTTTTCTTGGTTCATGTCAGACCACGTGCTGCAGCATTCTGGACCAGCTGAAGAGTCTTTATGGACGTCTTCGAGCAGCCTGATAATAAAGAATTGCAGTAATCCAGCCTAGAAGTAACAAATGCATGGACTAGTTTTTCTGCATTATTTTTAGAGGATATTCCTGATTTTAGCAATATTACGCAGGTGAAAAAAGGCGATCCTTGAAATTTGCTTTATGTGGGAATTAAAGGACATGTCCTGATCAAAAATAACTCCAATCCGATCCTAATCTGCGGCCGCTTAGTTTTATTTACAGTTCATTATTAAATGTGACGTCTGATAACTTGTCTGTCTGATGACCTGTCTGTCTGATAACTTGTCTGTCTGATGACCTGTCTGTCTGATGACTTGTCTGTCTGATGACCTATGTGATGAGCTGTCTGTCTGATTACCTCTCTGTCTGATGACCTGTCTGTCTCTCAGTGGCTCCCCTCAGGTCCTCAGTCCCAGCATGTCTGGTCCTCCAAACGTTCAGCCCCGAAGAAGCTCCAGACTGTTCACTAGTGCCAGCTCTACTGCCAAGGTACCCGTAGTACTACAGTAATACTCTATATAATACTCTATATTACAACAGTAATACTACTGTAGGGCCAGCTCTACTGCCAAGGTACCCCTAGTACTACAGTAATACTCTATATTACTACAGTAATACTATTGCAGGGTCATCTCTACTGCCAAAGTACTCGTAGTACTACAGTAATACTCTACATTACTGTATATTGTATACGTTTAGCGGGGACAAAGATCTCTCATGGCTGCAGGGTCAGTTCTGAGGGGACGGTACCTGTAGTACTACAGTAATACTCTGTCATGGCTACAGGGTCAGCTCTGAGGGGAAGGTACCCGTAGTACTACAGTAATACTCTCTCATGGCTGCAGGGTCAGATCTGAGGGGAAGGTACCCGTAGTACTACAGTAATACTCTATAGTACTACAGTAATACTCTGTCATGGCTACAGGGTCAGCTCTGAGGGGAAGGTACCCGTAGTACTACAGTAATACTCTCTCATGGCTGCAGGGTCAGATCTGAGGGGAAGGTACCGTAGTACTACAGTAATACTCTATAGTACTACAGTAATACTCTGTCATGGCTGCAGGGTCAGATCTGAGGAAGGTACTCGTAGTACTACAGTAATACTCTATAGTACTACAGTAATACTCTCTCATGGCTGCAGGGTCAGATCTGAGGGGAAGGTACCCGTAGTACTACAGTAATACTCTGTCATGGCTGCAGGGTCAGCTCTGAGGGGAAGGTACCTGTAATACTCTATAGTACTACAGTAATACTTTCTCATGGCTTCAGGGTCAGATCTGGGGGAAGGTACCCGTAGGACTACAGTAATACTCTCTCATGGCTGCAGGGGCAGTTCTGAGGGGAAGGTACCTGTAGTACTACAGTAATACTCTGTCATGGCTACAGGGTCAGCTCTGAGGGGAAGGTACCCGTAGTACTACAGTAATACTGTCATGGCTGCAGGGTCAGCTCTGAGGGGAAGGTACCTGTAATACTCTATAGTACTACAGTAATACTTTCTCATGGCTTCAGGGTCAGATCTGAGGGGAAGGTACCCATAGTACTACAGTAGTACTCTCTCATGGCTGCAGGGTCAGTTCTGAGGGGACGGTACCTGTAGTACTACAGTAATACTCTATAATACTACAGTAATACTCTGTCATGGCTGCAGGGTCAGCTCTGAGTGGAAGGTACCCGTAGTACTACAGTAATACTCTATAGTACTACAGTAATACTCTCTCATGGCTGCAGGGTCAGATCTGAGGGGAAGGTACTCGTAGTACTACAGTAATACTCTATAGTACTACAGTAATACTCTCTCATGGCTGCAGGGTCAGCTCTGAGGGGAAGGTACCCGTAGTACTACAGTAATAGTCTATAGTACTACAGTAATACTCTCTCATGGCTGCAGGGTCAGATCTGAGGGGAAGGTACCCGTAGTACTACAGTAATACTCTCTCATGGCTGCAGGGTCAGATCTGAGGGGAAGGTACCCGTAGTACTACAGTAATACTCTATAGTACTACAGTAATACTCTCTCATGGCTGCAGGGTCAGATCTGAGGGGAAGGTACTGTAGTACTACAGTAATACTCTATAGTACTACAGTAATACTCATGGCTGCAGGGTCAGATCTGAGGGGAAGGTACCCGTAGTACTACAGTAATACTCTCTCATGGCTGCAGGGTCAGATCTGAGGGGAAGGTACTCGTAGTACTACAGTAATACTCTATAGTACTACAGTAATACTCTCTCATGGCTGCAGGGTCAGATCTGAGGGGAAGGTATTGCCTTCTTACTGCTTCTCTCCGCTAACTCACTTTCAGACACTAACACTCTCAGAAATGGTCAGGTACACCTTAGATGTGTGTAACAGTACTTCTGTTTGCACTACAGGGGGCAGACCTGATACTGGGTCATTCTGAATGCTTCCCAACATGGACGCAGTTAGTACTGCCAAACTGTACTGCCGTAACTAATACTAGTAAACCAAAGTACTGCATTGGTCTCTGTCTGTGCAGGAGAACAGCAAGAAGTTAAAGATGAAGTTTCCTACGAAGATCCCCAACAGGAAAACTAAATGTAAATCAGCAAAGACGTCAAACAGCAGCAACCTAAACGAGAGCCTGGACATCCTGAGACTGGACCCTGGTCTGAGTCTACCAGACAAGATCCCCCAGTACCAGAGGGCTGCTGCAGGTAATCTATTAATATTACTATAACATACTGCAGTAGGGCTGCACCATTATGGCCAAAATGATTATCACGATTATTATGATCAACTTACAACTTACAATGTTTTATGTCATCATTGTATATTTAAACAATTTCATAAGGTACAATGATCATATACAAGCCGCATGAAATGGGGAACCCCAAATAAGCTACTAAAAGCTTTTCAGAGGGGGCCCGAAAACAAACATACAACACATAACATACCAACCAAATCTCAGTTTACCATGGTCAAAGTAAAACGTTTACAAAACAACAGATAGACGATCCCAGCTCAAATTGTAGCACTTACAGAATTATCAACAATATGAAGAAAGCAGTTTTTCCTTGAGACGTTTCTCAAAGATGGAGACAGAATGCGACAAATTCAAGTATTCTCGAGCTCGTTCCAGATCTGCGTCCCTACACACTCCACTCAGGCTCGTACATTTGAACCAACGTTTTTACCGGTGAGTCGGTGTTTCCACGGGTGTTATCAGTGTGCAGGGCGTGACTGACTGGAACCAGCTCACACAGCCGGTAGTTCATCCTGTGAACAACCTGGAACATCAGGCAGGGATCGTGATATATGTTGTGTTCAGTAAGCCTCAATAAACCAAGACGACGAAATAGAGGACGACTGGAGGTGTTTGGCTCCGACCACAGTAATGCCCCTATGGTGGCGGTGTGTACGTACGGTTAGGCTCCGACCACGGTAATGCCCCTATGGTGGCGGTGTGTTCGTACGGTTAGGCTCCGACCACGGTAATGCCCCTATGGTGGCGGTGTGTACGTACGGTTAGGCTCTGACCACGGTAATGCCCGTATGGTGGTGGTGTGTACGTACGGTTTAGTTCCCACGGTAATGCCCGTATGGTGGCGGTGTGTACGTACGGTTAGGCTCTGACCACGGTAAGGCCCGTATGGTGGCGGTGTGTACGTACGGTTTGGCTCCGACCACGGTAATGCCCGTATGGTGGCGGTGTGTACGTACGGTTTGGCTCCGACCACGGTAATGCCCGTATGGTGGCGGTGTGTACGTACGGTTAGGCTCCGACCACGGTAATGCCCGTATGGTGGCGGTGTGTACGTACGGTTTGGCTCCGACCACGGTAATGCCCGTATGGTGGCGGTATGTACGTACGGTTACGCTCAGACCACGGTAATGTACGCAGTGTGTACAGTGCAGAGTGTGGAAGTAAATGTCTTAGTTTAAAAAGTAGCCCAACAGATTCAGATAGTTTATATATATATATATATATATATATATATATATATATATATATATATATATCAATTCGCTTGATTATGCAAATTTGATTGTGGGAAGCCAAAATCGTGATTTTGATTAAAATGCGATTAATTGTGCAGCCCTATATTGCAGTACTCAGTCTGAGTCTACCAGACAGTAATCTATTACTAATACTATAACATACTGCAGTTCTTTACAGTTCTCTACGATCTATAGATTACTATCTGGATGAATGGATGAATGTCAGAAAATAGTAAAAAAGAAAACAAAGTGGATCAGTGTTTCTAAAACTCAGATATTCAGTGGAGAGAAGGAACTGGTATTAAGATGTTCCCATTTAACAAGCTGACCTGTTTTATCATTAAACTGACTCCAAAGGATTAATGGATTATCAGAATAGTTAGTTAAAAAGAAAAAGTCGATAACTAATCCTTTAATCTTTGTAGCTCTAAGCAGAGCAGGAAGTTATTAAAATCAATGTGAAGTTTGACCGAAATCACACTGACGTGTTTGTAAATGTGTGTACAGACAGCGTGATGGCGTTGCTACGGGAACTGGGCCGTGGTTACCAGGCGCTGTGCTCGTACAACTGCAGAGAAGCCATCAACATCCTGACCTCGCCCCCTCAGCACTACAACACCGGCTGGGTCCTCACACTCATTGGCAGGGCCTACTTCGAACTGGCCGAGTACACACAGGTAACACACACTACGGCATAGTACACACAGGTAACACACACTAGGGCATAGTACACACAGATAACACACACTACGGCATAGTACACACAGGTAACACACACTACGGCATAGTACACACAGGTAACACACACTACGGCATAGTACACACAGGTAACACACACTACGGCATAGTACACACAGGTAACACACACTACGGCTCAGTACACACAGGTAGCACACACTACAACCCAGTACACACGGATAACACACTACGGCATAGTACACACAGGTAACACACACTACAGCCCAGTACACACAGGTAACACACACTATAGCCCAGTACACACAGGTAACACACACTACAGCCCAGTACACACAGGTAACACACAGACACTACAGCCCAGTACAGTCAGGTAACGCACACTACAACCCAGTACACACAGATAACACACACTACGGCATAGTACACACAGATAACGCACACTACGGCATAGTACACACAGATAACGCACACTACGGCATAGTACACACAGGTAACGCACACTACGGCCCAGCACACACAGGTAACACACACTACAGCCCAGTACACACAGGTAACACACTACAGCCCAGTACACACAGGTAACACACTACAGCCCAGTACACACAGGTAACACACACTACAGCCCAGTACACACAGGTAACACACACTACGGCATAGTACACACAGGTAACACACACTACGGCCCAGTACACACAGGTAACACACACTACGGCCCAGTACACACAGGTAACACACACTACGGCCCAGTACACACAGGTAACACACACTACAGCCCAGTACACACAGGTAACACACAGACACTACAGCCCAGTACAGTCAGGTAACGCACACTACAACCCAGTACACACAGGTAACACACACTACGGCCCAGTACACACAGGTAACACACACTACGGCCCAGTACACACAGGTAACACACACTACGGCCCAGTACACACAGGTAACACACACTACGGCATAGTACACACAGGTAACACACACTACGGCATAGTACACACAGGTAACACACACTACGGCATAGTACACACAGGTAACACACACTACGGCATAGTACACACAGGTAACACACACTACAGCCCAGTACACACAGGTAACACACACTACAGCCCAGTACACACAGGTAACACACACTACAGCCCAGTACAGTCAGGTAACGCACACACTCTACAGCCCAGTACAGTCAGGTAACGCACACACTCTACAGCCCAGTACACACAGGTAACTCACACGGGTAAGTTGATGGTTTCTGTTCAGGTCAGTAATGATGTCATGATGTCTGTTGGCAGGCGGAGCGTCTGTTCAGCGAGGTTCGCAGGATCGAGTCTTACAGAGTTGAAGGGATGGAGATTTATTCAACCACACTGTGGCACCTGCAGAAAGACGTCGCCCTGTCTGCCCTGTCCAAAGACCTGACCGACATGGACAAGAACTGTCCCGAGGTAAGCGCTGCACCTGTCCAAAGATCTGACCGACATGGACAAGAACTGTTCCAATTAGGGCTGCACAATTATTCGAATTTTAATCACGATCCCGATTTTGGCTTCCCACGATCAAATTTGCGTAATCAAGCGAATTGATATATAATAGATAATATTTTTCCTCTAGGTCGCATCCGCTGCCTCACAACAAACGAAGCAATGTTGTTTATATGGATATGGTTTAATTTTACGTTACATGACCCATTTCTTCTGTAATGCCGAGCCTGTGTTTGCATCTCTCCTCTTACTCTCCGCACACGGCGAAAACCACAGAAGAAGTTATTGAATGCAACTAACTTCAGTTGGTAGAGTAACAGCGTGTGAGACGGAGCATGCTCAGTTATCACCGTTTTGAATGTCATTGATGTTCAGAAAAACATTTTAACAAAATTCTGTCTTTATTGCCTGATAAATTAAACATAACAGGCAAAAACATTACATTAAATATACTATATTAGAAAACCATTATTAACTATTAGAACCATAACTTACTGTCACACACATAAAAAGGCTTCAGATGTGTAAAACTAAAGAAAGACACAAGACCACAAACAAATTAACTACAGCTGTTCTAATATTCAGACCAGTCTGATGCCTGTTGGCCAGTAACCCACACACACACACACACACACACACACACACACACAAATCATCAGTGTCCCTATCATAACCAACAACAATATACAAGTTCACGGACAGTAATTAATTACAAATGATTATAATAATACAGAACCAATGCAATAATGAACTGGGACAACATGAACACATGATTTAAGAAACTTCTGCTTGTTTTCAGCCCAAAAGTGGCTCAGCTGCTGGGTGCTCCTGGTCCCTGTGTGATACAGGACGGTGTGTGTATATATAGTATAAAGTGGACCAGCTGCTGGGTCCTCCTGGTCCCTGTGTGATACAGGACGGTATATGTAAAACACGTAGCGATGTATCATAGACCGTTCATATTAATATATACAGTCTATGCGATGTATACAGTCCATTCAAGGCAGAGAAATGCGGGACTGTTATTCAAATCAATGTTAGCGATTAGCGTTAGCGATTAGCGTTAGCGATTAGCGTTAGCGCAAGCTAGCGATTTTTTTTTTATTTTGCCATTGTTGCTTGCTGTGTTTACAAGTCAGGTCGCGTTCTCACTTGCTTTCAAGGGGTATACACCCCTTGCTCTTTCCCCTACCCCTCGGTCACAAAAAGGATTGGGACACGACTAGGTCCCACGTGAACGCGCAAAAATGAGGGGAAGGGGTAAGATAGAGAAATGAGTTTCAGCCTATGTATGTACAGCATACAACTTCAACATCAGAGGAATGTAGCACAATATGGATTTGAAAGCGGTTATAAACAGACTATGTGACTATAACATTTGTTTTGGTTAAAATCAACAATCGTGATAATAATCGTGATCACAGTATTGATCAAAATAATCGTGATTATCATTTTGGCCATAATGGTGCAGCCCTAGTTCCTACACCTGTCCAAAGACCTGACCAACATGGGCAATATTTTCCTCACATTGTGTAGCTCTAATATGCGTCTCTCTGTCTGTCTCTGTGCCTGCCTGTCCCACTAACCTGTCTGTCTGTCTGCAGGCTTGGTGTGTAGCAGGAAACTGTTTCAGTCTGCAGAGGGAGCACGACATTGCCATCAAGTTCTTCCAGAGAGCCATCCAGGTGAGCTGCAGTTTCTATGGTTACTAAGGTTGGATTTGCATACCCTAAAACTAGACTCTGGTGTAGACCCAACGTCTAGACTCTGGTGTAGACCCAACATCTAGACTCTGTCTTTCACCTGTCTGTCCCTTTTTCCTGTCTATCTCTCTTACCTGTCTGTCTCTCTCTCACCTGTCTGACTCTTACCTGTCTGTATACCTGACTCTCTCCCTCATTTATCTCTCTCTTTCTCCATCTGTCTCTCTCTCATCTGTCTGTCTGTCTACGTCACTCTCACCTGTCTGTCTGTCTACCTGACTCTCCTTCATCTGTCTCTCTCTTTCTCTGTCTGTCTCTCTCTCATCTGTCCATCTGTCTGTCTACCTGACTGTCTTTCTTTCTGGCTGGCTGGCTCTCGTCTGTCTGTCTGTCTACCTGGCTCTCACCTGTCTACCTGGCTCTCACCTGTCTACCTGGCTCTCACCTGTCTGTCTACCTGGCTCTCACCTGTCTGTCTACCTGGCTCTCACCTGTCTGTCTACCTGGCTCTCACCTGTCTGTCTACCTGGCTCTCACCTGTCTGTCTACCTGGCTCTCACCTGTCTGTCTACCTGGCTCTCACCTGTCTGTCTACCTGGCTCTCACCTGTCTGTCTACCTGGCTCTCATCTGTCTCTCTACCTGGTTCTCACCTGTCTGTCTCTCAGGTGGACCCGGGCTTTGCGTATGCGTACACTCTGCTGGGTCATGAGTTTGTTCTGACAGAGGAGTTGGACCGAGCTCTCGCCTGCTTCCGTAACGCCATCAGAGTCAACAACCGCCACTACAACGCATGGTACGGTCACTGTGGTAAACAGGGCTCTCTCTCTCTCTCTCTCTCTCTCTCTCTCTCTCTCTCTCTCTCACACACAGATTCACACACATCTACACAAAGATACACTCTCACTCACATCTGCACACCTGCTCATCAGATACTCAGTGTCTTGCCCAAGGACTGCAGGGCCAGCAGGGTGGCTGCGGGTCCTTAAAAAGTCTTAAATCACGTTTCCTAAAAATAAGGCCTTAAAATGTATTAAATTGTCTTAAATTCAGAATGGATAGGTCTTAAATATGTTTGTCATGTCACGGCGAAAATGCAGGCAATCCGGTAGGCTTTGCGCTGCGTTGTCGCAGTAACATAAGCCCACTTGTACATGTCCTATCCCCTGATCAATCGGCTATCCTAACCTTAACTACTCAAGGTCAAATGCCTAACTCCAACTAATCAAGCTGCTTTGTGGGCGGGTGTTGGCGTGGCCGTAGTCAGTGAGCTTTGTAATTTCGTGGGATTTGTAATTTAGCAGCATGCAGGTGATACAGCAATTGTTGATATCCGTCTAGAAACATGGGGAAATGCAAGTTCAGTGACAAATGGCTTGAAAACAACGAGTATGCTTGGTTAAGGTCGGTGCCTGAAAATGCTTATGAAGTGAACTGCGTTATGTGTCGGAAGATTTTCAAACTTGGGACAATTGGGATCAGAGCGGTGGAATAGCACGTACAAAGTAAAAAAACACAGAGACTACGTAACGCCAGCAACCCGCCATTGCTAGTTTCTGCTCCACCGCTAGCAACAATGTCAATGCTACAACGCTAGATGTTACGATGGGAAATCTACAGCCAACAACGCCAGCTGACCTACGAGCAGTTTGTGGCTCTACGCCGACACTCCGAGCAGAGGTGATGGGGGTGCTGAGGACCGTGACAAGCCACAATTCATACAGGTCAAATGACGGGACTGAAGAAGTGTTTCAACCAATGTTTCCAGATTCGGGGCTTGTACAGTCATTTACCTGTGGAAAAGACAAGATAAGATACGTGGCTAAATTTGGATTGGCGCCATATATAAAAAAAGAGCTCATCACAGAAGTCCAAAAATGCGGTGCGTTTGTAATTATGTTCGACAAGACACTGAACCAGAAAACCAAAAGCAAACAACTGGACTTGAATGTGCGTATATCGTTATAAATTGGTAAGTACACTCTTTTGGGAAGGCTTTCTCAAGTGCCAAGTCACTGTTTTGTTTATTATAGTATATGACTTGTTTTCCAAGTATATTCACAAAAGCTCAGGAGTAGACATCAGAACTTGAACAAAAATTGGTCACATGGAGACATGAAAACACACATATAGACACACACACACATACATTCCCACACCGCAAAACACTCTTACACACTGCTGTCTACTCTCTGTCCGTGATGAATCCTCCACAAACTGCAACCCATCCATCTGAGTCTCTCTCTCTCTCTCTCTCTCTCTCTCTCTCTCTCTCTCTCTCTCTCTGTGTCTGTTACGCACACAAATCATATAAAAGTCTTTGCATTTTAAAAGCAGCTGGAATTGGCGTTTTTTAATATTCACTTGATGTTATAACCATTTGTTCAAGGGACCCAAATGTTCTGAAAATATTGTAATAATATAATTTAGGACAGCAATTACATTTTTGTGTTATGCTTTCACATTACACACATTAAGTCAATGTTCTTAAACTCAACCGATTATTGTTATTTTACCATACTGTTAATTTTGTGTTTACTTGGAAAGATTACTGTATATTTCCACTTTGTATTTCCATCGTAAGTTTTGTCTTAAATTTCATTTAGAATTGGTATTAAAAAGTCTTAAAGTCTTAAATTTAACTTGTTAATACCTGTAGCCACCCTGGGCCGGGGATCGAACCACCAACCTTCCGCTCTACCACTGATCCACACCGTCATCATTTACATTTGTAGCAGATGGATCAGATTTAAAGTTTAACCATCAAATGTGTGCGGATGCCCGAGAGGGTCCACAAAGCTGTCACAGTCTAATGTGTGTGTGTGTGTGTGTGTTCAGGTATGGCCTTGGGATGATTTACTACAAACAGGAGAAGTTCAACTTGGCCGAGATCCACTTTAAGAAAGCGCTGAGCATCAACCCTCAGAGCTCAGTGCTGCTCTGTCACATTGGAGTGGTACGTTAGCACGTTAGCATCCTCCATCCACAGCAGCTACTCAGTTAGCACGTAGCATGGTCAACACTCTGTGTGTGTGTGTGTGTGTGTGTGTGTGTGTGTGTGTGTGTGTAGGTGCAGCATGCGCTGAAGAAGTCTGATGCAGCTTTAGAGACTCTGAACAGAGCAATCGGCATCGACCCCAAAAACCCACTCTGCAAGTTCCACCGAGCCTCCATACTGTTCGCTAACGACAAGTACAAGGTAATCTATACTGATGTAGCTCTATACTGATCTAGATCTATACTGGTAGTGCTGAGGTAGTGAGTTTCATGCTAAGCCCTCTCCTTTGTAGTGAGTTTTGTCCCCTTTCACCTCTGGGAAGGTCTTTGAATGATGGCGGCTATGTTTGTTGATCTCAGCCCCAAAAAGCTCAAAAATTACATTTCACCTGACTGGGTTTCACATTATGTCTCATTCCTCTGACCCGTCTGTCTGACCTGTCCCTTTGACCTGTCCCTTTGACCTGTCCCTTTGACCTGTCCCTCTGACCTGTCTGTAGGCGGCTCTTCAGGAGTTGGAGGAGTTGAAGCAGATTGTCCCCAAAGAGTCTCTGGTTTACTTCCTCATAGGAAAGGTGAGTCTGACCCGTCATGTGACTCCTCCCCCGGTTGTGATTGGTTAATAGAAATACAAGAAGTCCCTACAATCAGAGGGTTGACTAGACCATAGTCTAACCTGTGTCTCTCCCTCTCTCTGATAAACCTGTCTGCCTGTCTCTCAGGTGTATAAGAAGCTGGGGCAGACCCACCTTGCACTGATGAACTTCAGCTGGGCGATGGATCTGGATCCTAAAGGAGCCAACAACCAGATCAAAGAAGCCATTGACAAGAGATACCTGCCGGAGGACGAAGGTGAGACAGGCACATCAGACAGACAGGTCCCAACACAGGAAGTGAAGGCAGCAAATCTCATGGAGGAAAATATTCCAGCACCTAGCAGCCGTCCACTATCATTTCAGCAGTTAGCAGCCATCCACTATCATTACAGCCCCCCAGCAGCTAGCAGCCATCCACTATCATTACTGCCCCCCCAGCAGCTACAGCCATCCACTATCATTAGTCCACCAGCAGCTAGCACCTATCCACTATCATTACAGCCCCCCAGCAGCCATCTATCATTACAGTCCACCAGCAGCTAGCACCCATCCACTATCATTTCAGCCCCCCAGCAGCCATCACTATCATTACAGCCCCCCCAGCAGCTAGCAGCCATCCACTATCATTACAGCCACCCAGCAGCTAGCAGCCATCCACTATTATTACAGCCCCCCAGCAGCTAGCAGCCATCACTATCAATACTGCCCCCCCAGCAGCTACCAGCCATCCACTATCATTACAGCAGCTAGCAGCCATCCACTGTCATTACAACCCCCCAGCAGCTAGCAGCAATCCACTATCATTACAGCCCCCCCAGCAGCTACCAGCCATCCACTATATTACAGCCTCCCAGCAGCTAGCAGCCATCCACTATCATTACAGCCCCCCCAGCAGCTACAGCCATCCACTATATTACAGCCCCCCAGCAGCTAGCAGCCATCCACTATCATTACTGCCCCCACAGCAGCTACCAGCCATCCACTATTATTACAGCCCCCCAGCAGCTAGCAGCCATCCACTATCATTACTGCCCCCACAGCAGCTACCAGCCATCCACTATATTACAGCCCCCCAGCAGCTAGCAGCCATCCACTATCATTACAGCCCCCAGCAGCTACAGCCATCCACTATCATTACAGCCCCCCAGCAGCTAGCAGCCATCTATCATTACAGTCCACCAGCAGCTAGCACCCATCCACTATCATTACAGCCCCCCAGCAGCCATCTATCATTACAGTCCACCAGCAGCTAGCACCCATCCACTATCATTACAGCCCCCCAGCAGCCATCACTATCATTACAGCCCCCCCAGCAGCTAGCAGCCTTCCACTATCATTACAGTCCACCCAGCAGCTAGCAGCCGTCACTATCATTACTTCCCCCCAGCAGCTACCAGCCATCCACTATCATTACAGCAGCTAGCAGCCATCCACTGTCATCACAACCACCCAGCAACTAGCAGCCATCCACTATCATTACAGCCCCCCAGCAGCTACCAGCCATCCACTATCATTACAGCCCCCCAGCAGCTACCAGCCATCCATTATCATTACAGCCCCCCAGCAGCTACCAGCCATCCACTAGCATTACAGCCCCCCCAGCAGGTACCAGCCATCTACTATCATTACAGCAGCTAGCTGCCATCCACTATCATTACAGCCCCCCAGCAGCTAGCAGCCATCTACTATCATTACAGTCCACCAGCAGCTAGCACCCATCAACTATCATTACAGCCCCCCAGCAGCCATCTACTATCATTACAGTCCACCAGCAGCTAGCACCCATCCACTATCATTACAGCCCCCCAGCAGCCATCACTATCATTACAGCCCCCAGCAGCTAGCAGCCTTCCACTATCATTCCAGTCCACCCTGCAGCTAGCAGCCATCCACTATTATTACAGCCCCCCAGCAGCTACCAGCCATCTACTATCATTACAGCAGCTAGCTGCCATCCACTATCATTACAGCAGCTAGCAGCCATCCACTCTCAACTTTATTAAACTAGTGAACTTTCCGTCCTGAGCTAGAAACCATTTTAAACTCAATCGGCTTCATGTTCATTATCAGCCAATCACAATAAAAAAATTTAAAAAAATGTCTCTCTCTCTCTCTACCTGCCTGCCTGTTCACTGTCTGTCTCTCTGCCTGTCTAGCTGCCGAGGTAGATGACAGTCAGGACAGCAGCGTGATGACGGACGCTGACGACACTCAGCTTCACACAGCGGAGAGTGACGACATCCTCTAGCCCCGCCCCCTGTTCTGATTGGCTGGAGGAGTACTGTTGCTAGGCAACATTCTGACAGACAGATCTCCAGTTTCGCCCCGGCCCTTGTCCCTGTCCTCTGATTGGCTGAAACAGACTGCTGCTGCCCTGAAGCCCCGCCCCTCCTCGTATGACATCACAGCTGTTTTTTATGTTCTTTTTATCATCGTTATGGAAATAAATCAATAAAATGTGTAAACCCTGTCCTCGCTGTCTGTCTACTTCCTGCTACCACAGCCAATTAGAGCTCTGCACTGTATGGCTCAGACGAGTGAACCTGTGAACTGATGAACAGAAGAAGAAAATGGTGTCCACGGACATTTAAATGTATTGTATGGTCGCTGGTTCAATACCGTGACCTTGAATAGACTCCTGTATGGGGCTCCAGTGGGGGACCTTGAATGTAGTCCTGTATGGGACTCCAGTGGGGGACTCCATAGTTCTGCTGGGCGATGATGAAGATACTTGGAGAGGCTGATTTGGAGAACCGGGTCCCTGATCTAAACCAGAGTTTTGGTCCTTTGTTGGACTTCTGGTCTAGTCATGGATTGTCTATAACAAATACCATGTTCAAGCATAGGGTGCTCATAAGTGTACGTGGTACCAGAGACTCTGGACAGACTTGGTAAGGGGGGGGAGGACTCTGGACAGACCTGGTAAGGGGAGTGGGAGAAGACTCTGGACGGACCTGGTAAGGGGGGGGACTCGGGACAGACCTGGTAAGGGGGGGGGGACTCTGGACAGAGCTGGTAGGGGGTACTCTAGACAGACCTGGTAAACCCAAATTGGTAGTGCAGGTAAATTAGGAATGCCTGGAGGAGGCTCCTGTCCAACGGACTTTCAACTTACACCTCCGGCGGAGCTTTTTGTGCATCCCTGTGGAGGCTGGGGGTCTCTGTGGAGGCTGGTGGCATTGAACCTGAGTTGACAATGCTCACATTTTCTATTGCTAAAGCTGCAGCAGGACGTTGTGGTCTTAGGGTCTTAGGTGCCTCAAGGGGGCGGGGGCGTTAACCCACGAACACCCTGGTGGACACCGGTGGTCAGGGAAGCCGTGCGACTGAAGGAGTCTTTCTGAGACATGTTATCCCAGAGGGATCCAAAGGCAATTGCAAGGTACCGAAGGGTTTGTAGGACTGCAGCCTCTGCCGTGAAAGAGGCAAAGCAGCGGGTGTGGGAGAAGTTGGGAGAAGAACTGGAGAAGAAATGAAGAAGAGACTAGAGAAGGACTTTCGGTCAGCACCAAGGTGCTTCTGGAAAACCGTTGGTCACCTCAGGAGGAGCGGGAACCATCCAAGCTGTGGACAGCAAGGATGGGACGCTGTTGACCTCAACTGAGGAGGTAATAGGGCGGTGGAAGGAGTACTTTGAGGAACTCCTAAATCCAGCTGACACGTCCTTGGTGGTAGAGACAGAGCTGGAGGATGATGCTAACACATCCTCTGTGGTAGAGACGGAGCTGGAGGACAATGTTAACAAGTCCTCTATGGTAGAGACAGAGCTGGAGGACAATGCTAACACGTCCTCTGTGGTACAGACAGAGCTGGAGGACGATGCTAACACGTCCTCCATGGTAGAGACAAAGCTGGAGGATGATGCTAACACGTCCTCTATGGTAGAGACAGAGCTGGAGGATGATGCTAACACGCCCTCTATGGTAGAGACAGAGCTGGAAGACAATGCTAACACGTCCTCTATGGTAGAGACAGAGCTGGAGGGCGGTGGGGGATCAGAAAATAAAGGAAATATTCAGAGAAACTGAGATGTCTCCCTATGGTAAGGGGACCAGATTTCTCAGACAAAATCCGGGGACATTTTCAGCTCAGAAGCGTATATACCTCCAAAACACGTCATGTTTATATTTTTGTAAAACCCCCCCTTCCTCCACTACTACGTTAGCTACCTACGTTCGGTCAGTGTTTTCTTTCTTTCATTCCAATATCGGGTCTGTCAGTCACAGTGAAATCCGGGGACAGGTCCCCAAACCATCTTTCTCACTCTCTCTCTCTTTCTCACTCTCTCTCACCTCTCTCTCTCCTCACTCTCGCTTTCTCTCTCTCTTTCTCACTCTCTATCTCTCTCTCTCTCCATCTGTCCCTGTCTCTCTCCCTCTCTCTGATTGGCTCGTTCTCTGCAGCCTCCTCCAGCAGCATAGTGATGCTCCTTTCTGTCAGTTCTGCTCCCGCTGAGGACCCTTAGACTGGCTCGGCTCGGCTTTCTCTTCTCTGTTCTGGCTCGGCTCGGCATGCCGTGGGGCTTAACCCGGACTGGAGCGTAAGAGCTGGATCGCTGCAGCCGACACAGAGATGGACAAACTACTGAGTCAGGTATGTGTGTGTGTGTGTGTGTGTGTGTGTGTGTGTGTGTGTGTGTGTGTGTGTGTGTGTGCGCTCTGCTGCTTCCACGATGAACAAGGATCCCTTCTGATATGTATGTTTTATTGAATCAGTGGTGCTGTCCCATTCTCACTAATATGCTCTATATGGTATATATTTTATCACTATATAATATAATATAAAGTATATCTTATAGTATAATACTAATGTATCATAATATAATAATCACTATCACAACTATTTTGGTTAAAGCTTCAGCACCTAACTTATAACTGTTACTTTCAAGCAAAGACAAACTCTCTACTGTCTCTACATACCAGTCTCTACTGTCTCTACGTACTGCTCTACTGTCTCTACGTACTACTCTCTTCTGTCTCTACATACTACTCTCTACGGTCTCTACTGTCTCTACGTACTACTCTCTACTGTCTCTACGTACTACTCTCTTCTGTCTCTACATACTACTCTCTACTGCTCTACTGTCTCTACGTACTACTCTCTACTGTCTCTACGTACTACTCTACGGTCTCTACTGTCTCTACCTACTACTCTCTACTGTCTCTACCTACTACTCTCTACTGTCTCTACGTACTACTCTCTTCTGTCTCTACATACTACTCTCTACTGCTCTACTGTCTCTAGGTACTACTCTCTACTGTCTCTACGTACTACTCTCTTCTGTCTCTACATACTACTCTCTACTGCTCTACTGTCTCTACGTACTACTCTACGGTCTCTACTGTCTCTACGTACTACTCTCTACTGTCTCTACGTACTACTCTCTACTGTCTCTACGTACTACTCTCTACTGTCTCTACGTACTGCTCTACTGTTTCTACATACTACTGTCTCTACTGTCTCTACGTACTACTCTCTACTGTCTCTACGTACTACTCTCTTCTATATCTTATAGTATAATAATAATATATCATAATATAATAATCACTATCACAACTATTTTGGTTAAAGCTTCAGCACCTAACTTATAACTGTTACTTTCAAGCAAAGACAAACTCTCTACTGTCTCTACATACCAGTCTCTACTGTCTCTGCGTACTGCTCTACTGTCTCTACATACTACTCTCTACTGTCTCTACATACCAGTCTCTTCTGTCTCTACGTACTACTCTCTACTGTCTCTACGTACTACTCTCTACTGTCTCTACGTACTAATCTACTGTCTACGTACTGCTCTACTGTCTCTACGTACTACTCTCTACTGTCTCTACGTACTACTCTCTTCTATATCTTATAGTATAATAATAATATATCATAATATAATAATCACTATCACAACTATTTTGGTTAAAGCTTTAGCACCTAACTTATAACTATTACTTTCAAGCAAAGACAAACTCTCTACTGTCTCTACATACTACTCTCTACTCTCTCTACTGTCTCTACATACTACTCTCTACTGTCTCTACATACCAGTCTCTTCTGTCTCTACGTACTACTCTCTACTGTCTCTACGTACTGCTCTACTGTCTCTACATACTACTCTCTACTGTCTCTACATACTACTCTCTACCCTCTACATACTACTCTCCACTGTCTCTACATACCAGTCTCTTCTGTCTCTACGTACTACTCTCTTCTGTCTCTACGTACTACTCTCTTCTATATCTCTATCTCTTCTATAGTATAATAATAATATATCATAATATAATAATCACTATCACAACTATTTTGGTTAAAGCTTTAGGACCTAACTTATAACTATTACTTTCAAGCAAAGACAAACTCTCTACTGTCTCTACGTACTACTCTCTACTGTCTCTACGTACTACTCTCTTCTATATCTTATAGTATAATAATAATATATCATAATATAATAATCACTATCACAACTATTTTGGTTAAAGCTTTAGCACCTAACTTATAACTGTTACTTTCAAGCAAAGACAAACTCTCTACTGTCTCTACATACTACTCTCTACTGTCTCTACATACCAGTCTCTTCTGTCTCTACGTACTACTCTCTACTGTCTCTACGTACTGCTCTACTGTCTCTACATACTACTCTCTACTGTCTCTACATACTACTCTCTACCCTCTACATACCAGTCTCTTCTGTCTCTACGTACTACTCTCTTCTGTCTCTACATACTACTCTCTACTGTCTCTACATACCAGTCTCTTCTGTCTCTACGTACTACTCTCTACTGTCTCTACATACTACTCTCTACTGTCTCTACATACCAGTCTCTTCTGTCTCTACGTACTACTCTCTACTGTCTCTACGTACTACTCTCTACTGTCTCTACGTACTAATCTACTGTCTACGTACTGCTCTACTGTCTCTACGTACTACTCTCTACTGTCTCTACGTACTACTCTCTTCTATATCTTATAGTATAATAATAATATATCATAATATAATAATCACTATCACAACTATTTTGGTTAAAGCTTTAGCACCTAACTTATAACTATTACTTTCAAGCAAAGACAAACTCTCTACTGTCTCTACATACTACTCTCTACTCTCTCTACTGTCTCTACATACTACTCTCTACTGTCTCTACATACCAGTCTCTTCTGTCTCTACGTACTACTCTCTACTGTCTCTACGTACTGCTCTACTGTCTCTACATACTACTCTCTACTGTCTCTACATACTACTCTCTACCCTCTACATACTACTCTCCACTGTCTCTACATACCAGTCTCTTCTGTCTCTACGTACTACTCTCTTCTGTCTCTACGTACTACTCTCTTCTATATCTCTATCTCTTCTATAGTATAATAATAATATATCATAATATAATAATCACTATCACAACTATTTTGGTTAAAGCTTTAGGACCTAACTTATAACTATTACTTTCAAGCAAAGACAAACTCTCTACTGTCTCTACGTACTACTCTCTACTGTCTCTACGTACTACTCTCTTCTATATCTTATAGTATAATAATAATATATCATAATATAATAATCACTATCACAACTATTTTGGTTAAAGCTTTAGCACCTAACTTATAACTGTTACTTTCAAGCAAAGACAAACTCTCTACTGTCTCTACATACTACTCTCTACTGTCTCTACATACCAGTCTCTTCTGTCTCTACGTACTACTCTCTACTGTCTCTACGTACTGCTCTACTGTCTCTACATACTACTCTCTACTGTCTCTACATACTACTCTCTACCCTCTACATACCAGTCTCTTCTGTCTCTACGTACTACTCTCTTCTGTCTCTACATACTACTCTCTACTGTCTCTACATACCAGTCTCTTCTGTCTCTACATACTCTCTACTGTCTCTACATACTACTCTCTACTGTCTCTACATACCAGTCTCTTCTGTCTCTACGTACTACTCTCTACTGTCTCTACGTACTGCTCTACTGTCTCTACATACTACTCTCTACTGTCTCTACATACCAGTCTCTTCTGTCTCTACGTACTACTCTCTACTGTCTCTACATACCATTCTCTTCTGTCTCTACGTACTACTCTCTACTGTCTCTACGTACTGCTCTACTGTCTCTACGTACTACTCTCCACTGTCTCTACATACCAGTCTCTTCTGTCTCTACGTACTACTCTCTTCTGTCTCTACGTACTACACTCTTCTGTCTCTACATACTACTCTCTACTGCTCTACTGTCTCTACGTACTACTCTCTTCTGTCTCTACATACTACTCTCTTCTGTCTCTACATACTACTCTCTTCTGTCTCTACGTACTACTCTCTACTGTCTCTACACACTAATCTCTGCTGTCTCTACATACTACTCCCTACTGCCTCTGCATACTACTCTCTACCGTTGTCACTCTACTGTTGTCTCTCTACTGTCTACATACTACTCTCTGCTGTATCTACATACTACTCTCTACTGTCTCTACGTAATACTCTACTGTCTCTACATACTACTCTCTACATACTACTCTCTACCGTCTCTGCATAGTACTCTCTACCGTCTCTGCATACTACTCTCTGTTGTCTCTACATACTACTCTCTACTGCCTCTACATACCAGTCTCTTCTGTCTCTACGTACCACTCTCTTCTGTTTTCTCTACATACTACTCTCTACTGTTGTCTCTCTACATACTACTCTCTACTGTTGTCTCTCTACATACTACTCTCTACTGTTGTCTCTCTACATACTACTCTCTACTGTCTCTACATACTACTCTCTACTGTTGTCTCTCTACATACTACTCTCTACTGTCTCTACATACTACTCTCTACTGTTGTCTCTCTACATACTACTCTCTACTGTTGTCTCTACATACTACTCTCTACTGTTTTCTCTCTACATACTACTCTCTACTGTTGTCTCTACATACTACTCTCTACTGTTGTCTCTCTACATACTACTCTCTACTGTTGTCTCTACATACTACTCTCTACTGTTGTCTCTACATACTACTCTCTACTGTTGTCTCTCTACATACTACTCTCTACTGTTGTCTCTCTACATACTACTCTCTACTGTTGTCTCTCTACATACTACTCTCTGCTGTTGTCTCTCTACATACTACTCTCTACTGTCTCTACGTACTACTCTCTACTGTCTCTACGTACTACTCTCTTCTATATCTCTATCTCTTCTATAGTATAATAATAATATATCATGATATAATAATCACTATCACAACTATTTTGGTTAAAGCTTTAGGACCTAACTTATAACTATTACTTTCAAGCAAAGACAAACTCTCTACTGTCTCTACATACTACTCTCTACTGTCTCTACATACCAGTCTCTTCTGTCTCTACGTACTACTCTCTACTGTCTCTACATACTACTCTCTACTGTCTCTACATACCAGTCTCTTCTGTCTCTACGTACTACTCTCTACTGTCTCTACGTACTGCTCTACTGTCTCTACATACTACTCTCTACTGTCTCTACATACCAGTCTCTTCTGTCTCTACGTACTACTCTCTACTGTCTCTACATACCATTCTCTTCTGTCTCTACGTACTACTCTCTACTGTCTCTACGTACTGCTCTACTGTCTCTACGTACTACTCTCCACTGTCTCTACATACCAGTCTCTTCTGTCTCTACGTACTACTCTCTTCTGTCTCTACATACTACACTCTTCTGTCTCTACATACTACTCTCTACTGCTCTACTGTCTCTACGTACTACTCTCTTCTGTCTCTACATACTACTCTCTTCTGTCTCTACATACTACTCTCTTCTGTCTCTACGTACTACTCTCTACTGTCTCTACACACTAATCTCTGCTGTCTCTACATACTACTCCCTACTGCCTCTGCATACTACTCTCTACCGTTGTCACTCTACTGTTGTCTCTCTACTGTCTACATACTACTCTCTGCTGTATCTACATACTACTCTCTACTGTCTCTACGTAATACTCTACTGTCTCTACATACTACTCTCTACATACTACTCTCTATCGTCTCTGCATAGTACTCTCTACCGTCTCTGCATACTACTCTCTGTTGTCTCTACATACTACTCTCTACTGCCTCTACATACCAGTCTCTTCTGTCTCTACGTACCACTCTCTTCTGTTTTCTCTACATACTACTCTCTACTGTTGTCTCTCTACATACTACTCTCTACTGTTGTCTCTCTACATACTACTCTCTACTGTCTCTACATACTACTCTCTACTGTTGTCTCTCTACATACTACTCTCTACTGTTGTCTCTACATACTACTCTCTACTGTTGTCTCTCTACATACTACTCTCTACTGTCTCTACATACTACTCTCTACTTTTGTCTCTCTACATACTACTCTCTACTGTTGTCTCTCTACATACTACTCTCTACTGTCTCTACATACTACTCTCTACTGTTGTCTCTCTACTGTTGTCTCTCTACATACTACTCTCTACTGTTGTCTCTCTACATACTACTCTCTACTGTCTCTACATACTACTCTCTACTGTTGTCTCTCTACATACTACTCTCTACTGTCTCTACATACTACTCTCTACTGTTGTCTCTCTACATACTACTCTCTACTGTTGTCTCTCTACATACTACTCTCTACTGTTGTCTCTACATACTACTCTCTACTGTTGTCTCTACATACTACTATCTACTGTTGTCTCTACATACTACTCTCTACTGTTGTCTCTACATACTACTCTCTACTGTTGTCTCTCTACATACTACTCTCTACTGTTGTCTCTACATACTACTCTCTACTGTTGTCTCTCTACATACTACTCTCTACTGTTGTCTCTACATACTACTCTCTACTGTTGTCTCTACATACTACTCTCTACTGTTGTCTCTACATACTACTCTCTACTGTTGTCTCCCTACATACTACTCTCTACTGTCTCTACATACTACTCTCTACTGTTGTCTCTCTTCTGATGTCTCTGTTCCATCCAGACTTTTGCGTCTTACGCCCAGAGACACCGATCAAGCGTCAGTTGTTCATGTGTTGGCAGAGAGAATGGTTGGTGGGCACGGAGCCATGTGATTGGTCCTCAAAGCAGTCCGTGAGCGGTGATTGGCTGGAGTTTTAAAAGGATTACAGTAGCTATAGATGCTGGATCTGCTCCAGAAGTTGTTTCTTACTGTCAGACCATCTCTAACAGTGTATAAGCAGTGTGTAGTGGACACGGACGTGTGTGTACATGTTACATAACTGTACCCGTTCATATGTGGGACCACGCCGGTAACATACATGTGTTTCTGTTTCACGCTGACGTTGTTAATGAAAAATATAATATATGTCTCTGTGTTAATGACGTTGCTCTGAGTTGAGATGCGTAGACGTTGACTTGGTGGAGGGGTGGGGTAACAGGAGGGGGAGGGATAACAGGAGTGGGGGTAACAGAAGGGGGTTTGGCCATCGGACAAATTTCTAATTATAGATCAGCAGCTGGGCTCTGTTTCCCTGAGACACACACAGACACACACACACACACACAGAAACACACACACTCATACATACACACACGCACACACAGCGACACACACTCACACTCATACATACATACACAGACACACACACACACACTCATACATACGCACACACAGAGACACACACGCACACTCACACTCATACATACACACACTCATACATACACACACGCACACACAGAGACACACACTCACACTCATACATACACACACGCAGACACACGCACTCACACATACACACACGCAGACACAGAGACACACACTCACACTTATACCTACACACATACACAGAGACTGTAACACACTCCCATCTTACCTCTGTGTCTGCATACACAACAGTAAATTAACACAACGACCCTGTTATAATAATAATAATAATAATAATAATAATAATAATAATAATAATAATAATAATAATAATGAATCATTCTTTAAGGAGAAAACACAAGACTTTCACCAGGAAACAGGTGTTCATGTCCTGGAGAATCATTGCTACGTCCGGTCTGGACCGGTCTGATTGGTTGAAGGACTGTCCAATGGCGTCCAGTCATTTGAACTCTGCCCGTTGGTCCCGCCTCTCAGAGCAAACTCCCCAGACCAGGCTCACCAGACCAGGCTCTTCAGAGCAGACTCACCAGACCAGATATCCCAGTCCAGACTCCCCAGAGCAGACTCACCATACCAGTCTCAGACCTGTTGAGGCCTGGCGGCAGCCAATCTACATCTGAAGCTGCTTTTATCTCTCTGGTTCGGTGTTTGAGACGTTGCCTGGCAACGGTCTGGCGAACTCTGCCCAGCACGATGCCGTACGAACTTGATCTGCATCGTTCTACGAGGCGGGGTTCCAGACACCGACTGTCTCCAAAAAACGGCTGGTATACCGGGGGACCCGGGTCTCCATGGATCGGTGTCCCGAGGAAGAGGGACAGGAACCAGGAGCGAGGATGTCGAGCCGGCCGGTTACCGCGGTTACTGCGGCTAACGCCAATCTCGCTAGCGTCTTCCTGCTAACGTAAGACATATCGCAAACAAAATGAACAGCTACCAGACACCATCCTGGTCTCCACGGTAACGCACCATCCTGGTCTCCACAGTAACCATCCACCCACACGACAGGAACAGTGACTACATCACACTAACACCAGTGGTAATGAAAGGATGTTTATAGAGGGGTGTGTGTGTGTGTGTGTGTGTGTGTGTGTGTGTGTGTGTGTGTGTGTGTGTGTGTGTTTGTGTTTCTGTGTGTGTGTGTGTGTTTGTGTCTCTGTGTGTGTGTTTGTGTCTCTGTGTTTGCGTGTGTGTGTGTGTGTGTGTTTGTGTCTCTGTGTGTGTGTTTGTGTCTCTGTGTTTGCGTGTGTGTGTGTGTGTGTGTTTGTGTCTCTGTGTGTGTGTTTGTGTCTCTGTGTTTGCGTGTGTGTGTGTGTGTGTGTGTGTGTGTGAGATGAATCAGTGACATTAGAGAATAATTAACTGAAACTGATTAATCTGATGACTCAGATGACATTCACACATGTCACTTCCTGTCAGAGATATTCATGTTTCTGCACCAGAAGAAGATCTCTCACATCATCAAAAACGTCTGTCTGCCTGTCTGTCTCTCTGCCTGTCTGTCTGGTAACAGGTGGTGTGTGTGTTACAGGACATTAACCTGTCTGTCTCTCTGCCTGTCTGTCTGGTAACAGGTGGTGTGTGTGTGGATGTGTCTGATTGGACGAGTGTCTCCGATGTTAACCTGTGAAACACTGATCCTGCTGTCAACCAACCTGACAGGTAACTTACCTGTCTCTCTACCTAACTTTCTACCTGTCTCTCTCCCAGTCTGTCTACCCGTCTCTTTCCCGGTCTGTCTACCTGTCTCTTTCCCGGTCTGTCTAGCTGTCTCTCTACCTTTCTGCCTACCTGTCTCTATTCCTGTCTCTTTCTCTTCCTGTCTCTCTACCTGTCTGTTTTCTTGACTTTTTCATGTATGTAAACCTGTCTGTCTACCTGTCTCTGTCTCAGTGCCTTTCTCTGTTTCAGCCAGGACGTTGGTGTCCCTGAACCAGACAATGAGGAACTCGTCCTGTGAGGTGTCGGTGGACGGGATCGGGACCTGTTGGCCCCCCAGCGCCGGGGGACAGCTGGTCTCCAGACCCTGTCCCGCCCAGTTCAACGGGATCCACTACAACACTACCAGTATGGACCCGTCTGTCCTCTCATTAACCCAGACCTCCATCAGCCACCCGAACCTCCATCAGCCACCCAGACCTCCATCAACCACCCAGACCTCCATCAACCACCCAGACCTCCATCGACCACCCAGACCTCCATCAGCCACCCAGACCTCCATCAACCACCCAGACCTCCATCAACCACTCAGACCTCCATCAACCACCCAGTGTGTGTGTGTGTGTGTCTCTCTGTCTCTGTGTGTGTGTGTGTGTGTGTGTGTGTGTGTGTGTGTGTGTGTGTGTGTGTGTGTGTGTGTGTGTGTGTGTGTGTGTGTGTGTGTGTGTGTGTGTGTGTGTGTGTGTGTGTGTGTGTGTTTGTGGTGATGAATCTCCTGTGTAATTAGGGCTTTAGATGTTGATCTGACTGATGAGTCATGTGTGTGTTTGTTAAACCAGCTGGAGCGCACTCCCCCTCATCTTCATCTTCATTATCATTGTCTTCATTACCATAATTATCATCAGCATCATCACCTTTACCATCTTCATCATCAGCGTCTTCATCCTCTTCATCATCATTTTTGGCTCTCCGTAACTTCTGCATACTTTCAGCTATTTAAGCCGTTCAACTTTTCAAAGCAGATGATGGGACGTCTTCAGCTATTTTTCTGCTATTTATACTTTTTCAAATATTAAGCTTTTAAACATTTTATTTTAACATTAAAGTCAATGAGAGCAAGCTTCAAATCCTTCAAATCCTCTTCTGCTTCAAAATGTATCTCCTCCTTCATACTTTCACCTACAGACGTGGTTCAAACTTTAAACCATTCATGAAATATTCAGATATCCGGCTCTATCTTTTCATTGATTGATATATTTTACAGTTTTTGTGAAAAAGCAGTTTAAGTATAGTGAACATTTTAGGATTTTTCTGCGTTTATAATGAGTGTGTATTGCGTGTAGTAGAGTGAGGAGTGATGTCACTACAGTGGAGAGAGTCAAAAAATGTCATCTTACTTCCTTCTCTATAACTTGCTCTCACGCCAACAAGTCTAACTTGTCATGGACAATTTATACATCAAAACGTAGGTATTTTTGTCTAGTTTCAGCCAATATGCTCATGTATGCGTTATGAATTTTTTTGCTCAGCGAGCTTTCAAATGACAAGAGTTCCCAATTTCCCTCCATTCACTGCCATGTTAAACATCGTCCACATTTCTGAGCAAAACGCAGAGCAAATCTCTTTTTTTAAATTGCTGATACGCCCACATTTTTAACTTTATCCACATGAATTTTATATCAATACGTTCACAAAGGCCTTCTGGTTCCCACGAGGAGGTTATATCATCAATATAACGTATGCTTTTAGCGGTGTGACCATTTGTTTGAGAGCTTGTTTTTCAGGTACTAATACTACTAAATACTACCCATGATACTCCCTGTGTGTAATCAGACCTAGTACTAATACTACCTCTTGTACCCCCTGTGTGTATTCAGACCGGGTACTAATACTACCCCTTGTACTCCCTGTGTGTACTCAGACCGGGTACTAATACTACCC
>JABXJD010000448.1:245000-252500 GCA_013375575.1 Percina caprodes | reverse complement strand
CTATGAGCTCTTTAAGATAAGATGGTGCCTGACCATGAAGAGCTTTGTAGGTGAGAAGAAGGATTTTAAATTCTATTCTGGATTTTACAGGAAGCCAATGCAGAGAAGCTAAAACAGGAGAGATGTGATCTCTTTTCTTGGTTCATGTCAGACCACGTGCTGCAGCATTCTGGACCAGCTGAAGAGTCTTTATGGAGGTCTTTGAGCATCCTGATAATAAAGAATTGCAGTAATCCAGCCTAGAAGTAACAAATGCATGGACTAGTTTTTCTGCATTATTTTTAGAGGATATTCCTGATTTTTGCAATATTACGCAGGTGAAAAAAGGCGATCCTTGAAATTTGCTTTATGTGGGAATTAAAGGACATGTCCTGATCAAAGATAACTCCAACCTGTCTGTCTAAACTGTCTGTCTAACCTTTCTGTCTGTCTCTCTGTGTAACCTGTCTGTCTCTTTGTCTAACCTGTCTGTGTGTCTTTCTAAACTTTCTGTCTAACCTGTCTGTCTAACTCTCTGTCTAGCCTGTCTGTCTCTCTGTGTAACCTGTGTGTCTGTGTAACATGTCTGTCTGTCTAACCTGTCTGTCTGTCTAACCTGTCTGTCAGACCTGTCTCTGTGTCTAAGCTGTCTGTCTCTCTAACCTGTCTCTTTGTGTAACCTGGCAGTCTCTCTATGTAACCTGTCTCTTTGTGTAACCTGTCTGTCTCTCTGTCTAGCCTGTCTGTCTCTCTGTCTAACCTGTCTGTCTGTCTAACCTGTCTGTCTGTGTCCAGGTATTCCCTTTCCAATCATCGTGGCCTGGGCTTTCGGGAAACTTTTCTACGACAACGAGAAGTGAGTAACGCAGCTGACGTAGTCCAGTCTCCCTTAGACCTCCTCCACAGTCTAGTCTCCCTTAGACCTCTTCCACAGTCTTGTCTCCCTTAGACCTCCTCCACAGTCTAGTCTCCCTTAGACCTCTTCCACAGTCTTGTCTCCCTTAGAGTTCCTTTACAGTCCAGTCGCCCTTAGACCTCCTCGACAGTCTATTCTCCCTTAGACCCCTTCCACAGTAAAGTCTCCCTTAGACCTCCTCCACAGTCTAGTCTCCCTTAGACCCCTTCCACAGTATAGTCTCCCTTAGACCTCCTCCACAGTATAGTCTCCCTTAGACCTCCTCCACAGTATAGTCTCCCTTAAAACGCCATCACAGAGACAGAGGATGGCGACAGAGGTTAGACACAGAGACAGAGGACAGGGACGGAGGTTAGACACAGAAAAAGAGGACGGGGGTGGAGGTTAGACACAAAGACTGAGGACGGGGACAGAGGTTAGACACAGAGACAGTGGACAGGGACAGAGGTTAGACACAGAGACAGAGGACGGAGACGGATGTTAGACACAGAGAAAGAGGACGGGGACGGAGGTTAGACACAGAAAAAGAGGACGGGGATGGAGGTTAGACACAGAGACGGAGGTTAGACACAGAGACAGAGGATGAGGACAGAGGTTAGACACAGAGACAGAGGACGGGGACGGAGGTTAGACACAGAAAAAGAGGACAGGGATGGAGGTTAGACACAGAGACCAAGGGCGGGGACGGAGGTTAGAACAGAGACAGAAGACGGGGACAGAGGTTAGACACAGAGACACAGAGGACAGGGACGGAGGTTAGAACAGAGACCGAGTTCGAGGACGGAGGTTAGACACAGAGACCGAGGACGGGGACAGAGGTTAGACACAAAGACAGAGGACGGAGACGGAGGTTAGACACAGAGACAGAGGACGGGGATGGAGGTTAGACACAGAACGGGGATGGAGGTTAGACACTGAGACAGAGGACGGGGATGGAAATTAGACACAGAGGACAGGGACGGAGGTTAGAACGGCATCACAGAGACAGAGGACGGGGACGGAGGTTAGAACGGCATCACAGAGACAGAGGATGGGGATGGAGGTTAGACGCAGAGACCGGGGACGGAGGTAAGAACACAGAGGACGGGGACACAGAGGACAGGGATGGACATCCCGCAGCACCGGGGAACTTTGTATTACAGGACTTTTATATGAAAAAGTTCTTTACAACGGATTGAGGTGATCTGATTGTTGGATTGTTTTGATTGACAGGTGCTGGTTTGGAAAGAAGGCGGGACTTTACACCGACTACATCTACCAAGGCCCAATGATCCTCGTCCTGCTGGTACGACCAAAACCTCATGAAGAATTAGGAAAATGTCCTTAAAAACTATCACATATTCCCATCCAGTCCACCTTAAAAACTATCACATGATCCCATCCAGTCCACCTTAAAAACTATCACATGATCCCATCCAGTCCACCTTTGTCCTCCGTCTGTCTTGGCAGATCAACTTTGTCTTCCTGTTCAACATCGTTCGAATCCTCATGACCAAACTGAGAGCGTCCACCACCTCTGAGACCATCCAGTACAGGTAGGACAGACACCAGAGACACAGTACACAATGGGACAGGTAGGACACACACAAGAGACACTGGACAGGTAGGACACACACGAGAGACATGGGACAGGTAGGACACACACAGGACACACGGGACAGCTAAAGTAAAGGTTGTTTTAATCCCTTAACATAACACGTTTGTCTAAATCGCTACTGACGGCTCCGTTAACCCTCACTCTGACCGATCAGTCCAACAAAAACCTCCACCTCTGGTTTTCTTATAGCTTAGTTGGAGTTAAACAGAAACATAAATCATTTGTTCTCAAGGCATCTTTTAGTCCGACCGTACATGCAACAGGAAGTAACGACATTTCATGTAAAGTAAAAATGAACACTCACAGACTTCTAGTCTAATCAGGCAGTCAAGCAGTCAAGCAGTCTGAAATCCGGTCCGGGGTTTAGCGGGAGTAATGGTGGTGTATGAGACCATACTCGACTCTGGGGAACAGAACGTCAATTCAGCCGCTCGATTCATAATCTTGGAGGAAAAAATTTACAGGGTTTTACAACTTCCTCATAAAAGTCTGTATCAGATCTACGTTCCCAACTCTCTTCGTCAGCAGCTGCTCCATCTCTTCCATGACCATCCATTGGCCGGTCACTGAGGGAGATATAAAACCGATAAAAGTCTACAATCCCTGGCATACTGGCCCCAAATGAGTTTGGACGTAAAAACTATGTCCAGTGCTGTCAAACTTGTCAAGTTCAAAAACCAGAGAATCAAAGACCCCTAGGTAAATTGCAACAGACGGTGGTGAGTCAACCCTGGGGAAATGTTGGGAGTTGACCTTATGGGACTCTTGCCGAGGAGTTCAGCTGAAAACATCTACTTACTCGTCTTTGTGGACTACTACTCACGCTGGGCAAAGTTGTTTCCGATACGTCGTGCCACAGCAGAATCCATTTCCCAAGTGTTAAACAAGGAGATACTTACACGTTGGGGAGTCCCGGAATACATTCTTTCAGACCAGGGCTCCCAATTCATCTCAACTGTCTCCGGAGAAACCTGCAGGAAATGTAACTTGACTCAAAAGAGATCCACACCATATCATCTTCAGACAAACCTGACAGAAAGCGTAAATTGAAATTTGAAGGCCATGATTTCCTCATATGTGGATGGGAAGCATAAAACCTGGGATAAGTATTTACCAGAGTTCCGCTTTGCCCTCAACACGGCCGTGCATGAGTCCTTTGGAGTGACACCGGCAGAACTTAATGTTAGCCGGACACTTAAAGGTCCAATGGATTCCGAGCTGAGACCCCAGTTCTGTACACCGGATGAACCATCCTACCACAAAATGGCCCAAATAGCTAATATGCAAAAATTGGTATCAATTCAATTCAATTTTATTTATAGTATCAATTCATAACAAGAGTTATCTCAAGACACTTTACAGATAGAGCAGGTCTAGACCAGATAGAGTAGGTCTAGACTACACTCCAGAATTTACAAGGACCCAACAGTTCTAGTAGTTCCCTCCAGAGCAAGCAACAGTATCAGAAACCCTACAGAAGGAAAAGAGGCGACAGAAAGCCGATTGTGACCGATACAGAAGGGAGCAAACCTTTGTGGATAAGGACAGGGTCTGGTTGAGATCTCACCCTTATTCCAAATTGGAAAAGTAATTTTCAGCCAAACTTGCACCACGGTGGAAAGGACCTTATCGCGTCACCAGATCAGTTGGTCCTCTGACCTTTGAGGTGGTTCGAGAAGACAATGGAGAAGATGTGCGTGTTGCTAACGTGGCCCAAATAAAGCCATGTTATCCTACTGCTGAACAGGTGGATGCACTGCAGCATAAACAAATAATGGACATATTGGAAGAGGAAAGTGATGAGGAGGACTTCCCAGGTGTTCCTAGTGATTGAAGATGTTGGGACACTGTTCTTGGAAAATGAAGCCTTCCTAATGTATGGCTTTTTCAGGGGGGAAGGAGTGTGACAACTTGGAAGAAATCCCCAGTTGCATCAGCTGTTCTAGAGTTATTTTCCAGTGCGCGACAGAAGGAGAGAGATTTCCTTGTATGAGGATTGAGTGACCGAGACGGAGGGGACGCATTACTCGGGGTCAGCGGAGATGCACTGAAAGTAAAGGTCGTTTTAATCCCTTAACATAACACGTTGGTCTAAACTGCTACTGACGGCTCCGCTCAGCCGCTTCCACCTCTCAGCTGTTCACTGCCATCGGATATCCACCATTACTTCCGTTAGACCCCGGACCGGATTTTGGACTGACTGACTGACTGCCTGATTAGACTAGAAGTCTGTGAGGGTTCATTCTTACTTTCCATGAGATGTCGTTACTTCCTGTTGCATGTACGGTCAGACTAAAAGAGGCCTTGAGACCAAGTGATTTATGTTTCTGTTTTACTCCACAAACGAACTAAGCTATTAGAAAATCAGACGTGGAGGTTTTCGTTGGATTTTTGTGGACTTTCTTATTTTTGGTATTATTGGACAATACAATTATTCTGTGGGACTTTTCTGAGTGTTTTGCTTAATTGTCTCTGTTTAAATATCTGAACATTTGATTGGAATCTTGAACTGTGTGGTGTTTTGTTGGGTTTCTCTTTTCGTCGTTTAGGGTGGACATTTTTATACGTGCACGCTTGTGTGGTTTTGATCTTTATCCTACATACAAAATACAACAAATACACACCTTTAACTGGACTAAGACTGTCTGGGATGTCAGGACAGAGACCTGGCTGGCACCCCTTGACCATTTAATAACAAACCATAAAAGGGATAAAAGACAAACTCTCACAACACACATGAGAGACATATGTGAGAGACACAGGACAGGTAGGACACACACGGGACACAGGACACACGGGACAGGTAGAACACACATGGTACAGACATATCTGTTATTGTCCCTGTGTTGTGTCTCTTCCTGATGGTTGTTTCTGTGTTGTCTGTCCCTCCTTGATGTTGTCTGTCCCTACCTGATGGTTGTCCTTGTTGTCTGTCCCTCCCTGATTGTTGTCCTTGTGTTGTCTGTCCCTTCCTGATATTATCCCTATGTCCCTGTCCCTCCCTGTTGTCCCCGTGCTGTCTCTCTCCCTGTTGTCCCTGTGTCCTCTGTCCTCCCTTATGTCCTTGTGTTGTCTATCCTTCCTGACATTGTCTACATGTCCCTGTCCCCCTGATGTCCTATGTCCCGCCCTGATGTTGTCCCTTTGTCCCTGTCCCCCTGATGTCCCCGTCCGCCTGATGTCCCAATGTCCCTGTCCCCCTGTTCCTGCAGGAAGACGGTGAAGGCCACCCTGGTGCTGCTGCCGCTGCTCGGCATCACCTACATGTTGTTCTTCGTGAATCCCGGAGGAGAAGACGAGATCGCTCAGATCGTCTTCATCTACTTCAACTCTGTCCTGGAGTCCTTCCAGGTCTCTATACTAAGCTACGGCTGTATGCTAAGCTAAGGCTACGCTAAGGCTGCATGCTATGCTGAAGCAGCATGCTAAGCTAAGGCTATGCTGAGGCGGCATGCTAAGCTAAGCCACTATGCTAAGCTTAAGCTACGCTTTATGCTAAGCTAAGGCTATGCTAAGGCTCTATGCTAAGCTAAGGCTCTATGCTAAGCTAAGGCTACATGTTAGGCTAAGGCTTTATGCTAAGCTAAGGCTTCCTGCTAAGCTAAGGCTTCATGCTAAGCTAAGTCTATATCTCCTCCGCTACATGGTGATTTTTAAGGTTTTGAGTTTTGAGCCAAAAGTGAGGGAGACAAGCCAGAGCAGGAGGAATGAGAGGGGGAAACACCAGAGCAGGGGGAATGAGAGAACAGGGGGAATGAGAGGGGGGAACATAGCAGAAGATATTTCTTTTAAAACCAAAACATAGCAGTGTAGATGTAGCCTGAGCTGCCAAACATTAGCATGTTAGCAGCTAACACTGTCCCTCCATATGTCTCTGCAGGGTTTCTTTGACATTAGCCTGTTAGCAGCTAACACTGTCCCTCCATCTTTCTCTGCAGGGTTTCTTTGACATTAGCATGTTAGCAGCTAACGCTGTCCCTCCGTCTGTCTCTGCAGGGTTTCTTTGACATTAGCATGTTAGCAGCTAACGCTGTCCCTCCGTCTGTCTCTGCAGGGTTTCTTTGACATTAGCATGTTAGCAGCGAACGCTGTCCCTCCGTCTGTCTCCAGGGTTTCTTTGACATTAGCATGTTAGCAGCTAACACTGTCCATCCGTGTGTCTCTGCAGGGTTTCTTTGACATTAGCATGTTAGCAGCTAACGCTGTCCCTCCAACTGTCTCTGCAGGGTTTCTTTGACATTAGCATGTTAGCAGCTAACGCTGTCCCTTCGTCTATCTCTGCAGGGTTTCTTTGACATTAGCCTGTTAGCAGCTAACGCTGTCTCTCCATCTGTCTTTGCAGGGTTTCTTTGACATTGGCATGTTAGCAGCTAACGCTGTCCTTCCGTCTGTCTCTGCAGGGTTTCTTTGACATTAGCATGTTAGCAGCTAACGCTGTCCTTCTGTCGGTCTCTGCAGGGTTTCTTTGTCTCCGTCTTCTACTGTTTTCTCAACAGCGAGGTAATTTATTCTTCTGCTGAGCTTTGTGGTTTCTTAATACCTGACGTGTCTGTCCCATTAACCTGTCTGTCTGTCTGTCTGTTTGTCTGTCTGTCCCTCTAACCTGTCTGTCTGTCTGTCTGTCTGTTTGTCTGTCTGTCCCTCTAACCTGTCTGTCTGTCTGTCTGTCTGTCCCTCTAACCTGTCTGTCTGTCTGTCTGTCTGTGTGTCTGTCTGTCCCTCTAACCTGTCTGTCTGTGTTACCTGTCTGTCTGTCCCCAGGTCCGCTCTGCGGTCAGGAAGCATTGGGTTCGTTGGCAGGACCGTCACTCCCTCCGCAGCCGATCGGTGCGCGCCTCGTCACTGCCGACCTCCGCAAGCAGAGTGTCTTTCCACAGCATCAAACAGACCTCTGCCCTCTGACGGAGCCCCGCCCCTGGCATAGCCCCGCCCTCCCATCCCTGACAGAGCCCCGCCCTCCCATCCCTGACAGAGCCCCATCCCCTGATATAGCCCCGCCCTCTGGCAT
>JABXJD010000448.1:235000-240000 GCA_013375575.1 Percina caprodes | reverse complement strand
ATACCACACTAGAATACAGGTACTGCAGTACTAATGCCATACTAGAGCACAGGTACTGTAGTACTAATACCACACTAGAGCACAGGTACTGCAGTATTAATACCACACTAGAATACAGGTACTGCAGTACTAATGCCACACTAGAGCACAGGTACTGCAGTACTAATGCCACACTAGAGCACAGGTACTGCAGTATTAATACCACACTCGAATACAGGTACTGTAGTACTAATACCACACTAGAGCACAGGTACTGCAGTATTAATACCACACTAGAATACAGGTACTGCAGTACTAATGCCACACTAGAATACAGGTACTGCAGTATTAATACCACACTAGAGCACAGGTAATGCAGTACTAATGCCACACTAGAATACAGGTACTGCACTACTAATACCACACTAGAATACAGGTACTGCAGTACTAATGCCACACTAGAATACTAATGCCACACTAGAGCACAGGTACTGCAGTACTAATGCCACACTAGAGTACAGGTACTGCAGTACTAATACCACACTAGAATACAGGTACTGCAATACTAATGCAACACTAGAGCACAGGTACTGCAGTACTAATACCACACTAGAATACAGGTACTGCAGTACTAATGCCACACTAGAGCACAGGTACTGCAGTATTAATACCACACTAGAATACAGGTACTGCAGTACTAATGCCATACTAGAGCACAGGTACTGTAGTACTAATACCACACTAGAGCACAGGTACTGCAGTATTATTACCACACTAGAATACAGGTACTGCAGTACTAATGCCACACTAGAGCACAGGTACTGCAGTACTAATGCCACACTAGAGCACAGGTACTGCAGTACTAATGCCACACTAGAGCACAGGTACTGCAATACTAATACCACACTAGAGCACAGGTACTGCAGTACTAATGCCACACTAGAGCACAGGTACTGCAATACTAATACCACACTAGAGCACAGGTACTGCAGTACTAATACCACACTAGAGTACAGGTACTGCAGTACTAATGCCACACTAGAGCACAGGTACTGCAGTATTAATACCACACTCGAATACAGGTACTGTAGTACTAATACCACACTAGAGCACAGGTACTGCAGTATTAATACCACACTAGAATACAGGTACTGCAGTACTAATGCCACACTAGAATACAGGTACTGCAGTAATAATGCCATACTAGAGCACAGGTACTGTAGTACTAATACCACACTAGAATACAGGTACTGCAGTACTAATGCCATACTAGAGCACAGGTACTGCAGTACTAATGCCACACTAGAGCACAGGTACTGCAGTATTAATACCACACTCGAATACAGGTACTGTAGTATTAATACCACACTAGAGCACAGGTAGTGCAGTACTAATGCCACACTAGAATACAGGTACTGCACTACTAATACCACACTAGAGCACAGGTAGTGCAGTACTAATGCCACACTAGAATACAGGTACTGCAGTACTAATACCACACTAGAGCACAGGTATTGCAGTATTAATACCACACTAGAATACAGGTACTGCAGTACTAATGCCACACTAGAATACAGGTACTGCAGTATTAATACCACACTAGAGCACAGGTAGTGCAGTACTAATGCCACACTAGAATACAGGTACTGCACTACTAATACCACACTAGAGCACAGGTAGTGCAGTACTAATGCCACACTAGAATACAGGTACTGCAGTACTAATACCACACTAGAATACAGGTACTGCAGTACTAATGCCACACTAGAATACAGGTACTGCAGTACTAATACCACACTAGAATACAGGTACTGCAGTACTAATGCCACACTAGAATACTAATGCCACACTAGAGCACAGGTACTGCAGTACTAATGCCACACTAGAGTACAGGTACTGCAGTACTAATACCACACTAGAATACAGGTACTGCAATACTAATGCAACACTAGAGCACAGGTACTGCAGTACTAATACCACACTAGAATACAGGTACTGCAGTACTAATGCCACACTAGAGCACAGGTACTGCAGTATTAATACCACACTAGAATACAGGTACTGCAGTACTAATGCCATACTAGAGCACAGGTACTGTAGTACTAATACCACACTAGAGCACAGGTACTGCAGTATTATTACCACACTAGAATACAGGTACTGCAGTACTAATGCCACACTAGAGCACAGGTACTGCAGTACTAATGCCACACTAGAGCACAGGTACTGCAGTACTAATGCCACACTAGAGCACAGGTACTGCAATACTAATACCACACTAGAGCACAGGTACTGCAGTACTAATGCCACACTAGAGCACAGGTACTGCAATACTAATACCACACTAGAGCACAGGTACTGCAGTACTAATACCACACTAGAGTACAGGTACTGCAGTACTAATGCCACACTAGAGCACAGGTACTGCAGTATTAATACCACACTCGAATACAGGTACTGTAGTACTAATACCACACTAGAGCACAGGTACTGCAGTATTAATACCACACTAGAATACAGGTACTGCAGTACTAATGCCACACTAGAATACAGGTACTGCAGTAATAATGCCATACTAGAGCACAGGTACTGTAGTACTAATACCACACTAGAATACAGGTACTGCAGTACTAATGCCATACTAGAGCACAGGTACTGCAGTACTAATGCCACACTAGAGCACAGGTACTGCAGTATTAATACCACACTCGAATACAGGTACTGTAGTATTAATACCACACTAGAGCACAGGTAGTGCAGTACTAATGCCACACTAGAATACAGGTACTGCACTACTAATACCACACTAGAGCACAGGTAGTGCAGTACTAATGCCACACTAGAATACAGGTACTGCAGTACTAATACAACACTAGAGCACAGGTATTGCAGTATTAATACCACACTAGAATACAGGTACTGCAGTACTAATGCCACACTAGAATACAGGTACTGCAGTATTAATACCACACTAGAGCACAGGTAGTGCAGTACTAATGCCACACTAGAATACAGGTACTGCACTACTAATACCACACTAGAGCACAGGTAGTGCAGTACTAATGCCACACTAGAATACAGGTACTGCAGTACTAATACCACACTAGAATACAGGTACTGCAGTACTAATGCCACACTAGAATACTAATGCCACACTAGAGCACAGGTACTGCAGTACTAATGCCACACTAGAGTACAGGTACTGCAGTACTAATACCACACTAGAATACAGGTACTGCAATACTAATGCAACACTAGAGCACAGGTACTGCAGTACTAATACCACACTAGAATACAGGTACTGCAGTACTAATGCCATACTAGAGCACAGGTACTGTAGTACTAATACCACACTAGAGCACAGGTACTGCAGTATTAATACCACACTAGAATACAGGTACTGCAGTACTAATACCACACTAGAGCACAGGTACTGCAGTACTAATGCCACACTAGAGCACAGGTACTGCAGTACTAATGCCACACTAGAGCACAGGTACTGCAATACTAATACCACACTAGAGCACAGGTACTGCAGTACTAATACCACACTAGAGTACAGGTACTGCAGTACTAATGCCACACTAGAGCACAGGTACTGCAGTACTAATGCCACACTAGAATACAGGTACTGCAGTACTAATGCCACACTAGAGCACAGGTACTGCAATACTAATACCACACTAGAGCACAGGTACTGCAGTACTAATACCACACTAGAGTACAGGTACTGCAGTACTAATGCCACACTAGAGCACAGGTACTGCAGTACTAATGCCACACTAGAATACAGGTACTGCAGTACTAATGCCACACTAGAGCACAGGTACTGCAGTACTAATACCACACTAGAATACAGGTAGTGCAGTACTAATACCACACTAGAGCACAGGTACTGCAGTACTAATACCACACTAGAGTACAGGTACTGCAGTACTAATGCCACACTAGAGCACAGGTACTGCAGTACTAATACCACACTAGAATACAGGTACTGCAGTACCAATGCCACACTAGAATACAGGTACTGCAGTACTAATGCCACACTAGAGCACAGGTACTGCAGTATTAATACCACACTAGAGCACAGGTACTGCAGTATTAATACCACACTAGAGCACAGGTACTGCAGTATTAATACCACACTAGAGTACAGGTACTGCTGTACTAATGCCACACTAGAGCACAGGTACTGCAGTACTAATACCACACTAGAGTACAGGTACTGCTGTACTAATAGGGTTAACCCTAACCCTTCACCTGCCTGTCTGTCTCTCCACCTGTCTGACTGTCAGAGTCAGTGGACGGAGCAACCAGTCCAGGAAGTCGTTCTCCGGCCAGTCGATCCTCCTCAAATAGAGACGTCAAGAAGGTCTGCCTGCCTGCCTGCCTGCCTGCCTGCCTGCCTGCCTGCCTGTCTATCTGTCTGCCTGTCTGCCTGCCTGCCTGCCTGCCTGTCTGTCTGCCTGCCTGCCTGTCTGTCTGTCTGTCTGTCTGTCTGTCTGTCTGTCTGTCTGCCTGTCTTTCTCTCTGTCTGCCTGTCCTTCTGTCTGCCTGTCTGTCTACCTGCCTGCCTGCCTGCCTTTCTGCCTGTCTGTCTGACATGACTAATAGAGATGAATACCTGGTCCTGCAGGTGGCCTTGGTCCGCACCCCCCCCAGATCTCCCGGCTCTTCCCGTGGACGGACGCCCCCCCTCCCCTCCCACCCCATGCCTGATCTCAGCAACGTCAGGTCAAAGATCGGATCCACAGAGAACCTCAAACACACTCCTGGAGGGGGCAAGGTAACACAGGATATCATACAGGGAGCAGACCAGACAGGGAGCACATACAGGGAGCAGACCAGACAGGGAGCAGATCATACAGGGAGCACATAAGGGGAGCAGATCATACAGGGAGCACATAAGGGGAGCAGATCATACAGGGAGCAGACCAGACAGGGAGCTAATCATACAGGGAGCAAATCATACAGGGAGCACATAAGGGGAGCAGACCAGACAGGTTGCAGATCATACAGGG
>JABXJD010000448.1:227500-230000 GCA_013375575.1 Percina caprodes | reverse complement strand
CAGTTCAGACTGATGTAACTGAATGAACTCATTAAGTAATAGTTGATGGGTTGTCTGTGTGTGTGTGTGTGTGTGTGTGTGTGTGTGTGTTGCAGCTGTGCTCCGTGGTAATCCTTGGCTGCGTTGCTAACGAGGGCTACGCTAACCGTCCCGACGAGGTGGACAAGTTCTGCGTTTTCAACCGCAACCAGCTGGCCTGCAGCTACGCCGTTGCCATAGCAACGCTGTGCTTCCTGTGCAGCAGCGGCCTCCTGGCGCTGGACGCCTACTTCCCTCAGATCAGCGGCGTGAAGGACAGGAAGAAGGCCGTCATGGCCGATGTGGCCCTGTCAGGTGAGACAGGACACTGCGTCTGATTGGTCGATCCCGGACCAGAGGATTCCGGCTGGTTCTCTCACTGATTATAGTATAAATACACACATACAAATACACACATACACATATAAATCCCCAAATACACACATTCTGTGTACATAGTGGATGTGTGTGTGAGTGTGTTTCACCGTTTCTATAGTAACCACCAGGGGTGTAGCACATTACACACTTGCACTCTGATCATTTAATCATGTGATGTTGTCCCATATCGATCATGTGATGGTAGACGTCTGTTGTGTGATTCAGTGTAAATTAATGAAAACACCTTAAAATGTCTCCAACCAATCAGATGTCCCAGTCTGACCCTAAAACAGCGTGTGACGTCATCACCACAGGTTCTTATTGGCTGGAAAGCCGTTGGATGGAAACACACTTTCACCAGATTTATTCTCAGGAGGTTTTACCGACTCCAGATCATTAGATGGACACGTGGCCGGAGACACAGCTACAGACACGGCCAATCTTAGTATTAAGATCACAGACAACCTGAGAGAGCTCACCAGGTAATGCTAATCCTGTATGGATAGGACTTAAGACCAACAGGGGCCACCATGCGGACTGCAGACAGGGGACATTCAGGAGATAGAGCAGGTCTAGACCGCTCTATAGTTTACAGGTAGAGCAGGTCTAGACCGCTCTATAATTTAAAGATACAGCAGGTCTAGACCGCTCTATAATTTACAGGTAGAGCAGGTCTAGACCGCTCTATAATTTAAAGATACAGCAGGTCTAGACCGCTCTATAATTTAAAGATACAGCAGGTCTAGACCGCTAAATAATTTACAGGTAGAGCAGGTCTAGACCGCTCTATAATTTAAAGATACAGCAGGTCTAGACCGCTCTATAATTTACAGGTAGAGCAGGTCTAGACCGCTCTATAATTTAAAGATACAGCAGGTCTAGACAACTCTATAATTTAATAACCATGCGTAACCTGTGTTCTCTGCAGCTCTCTGGTCTCTGTTCTGGTTCTTGGGTTTCTGTTTTCTGGCCAATCAGTGGCAGGTTTCTAAAGAAGAAGAAAACCCTCTGAATGAAGGAGCCGCCGCCGCCAGAGCCACCGTTGCCTTCTCCTTCCTGTCTGTCTTCACCTGGGTAAATACACCTGGCCTACAGTACACAACATGGAATAATATACTGTAACATTTCATTCCTCTGTGTGTGCAGTTTAAGTGTGTAAATAAAGTTTATTGCTCTGTGTGTGCAGTGTAAGTGTGTAAATAAAGTTTATTGCTCTGTGTGTACAGTATAAGTGTGTAAATAAAGGTTATTGCTGTGTCCGTAGGCGCTGCAGTGTTTGCTGGCCGTCCACAGGTTCAAACTCGGAGCTGATTCTGTGACGTTCAACCAGGAGTACGTAGACCCCGACCAACAGGAAGCTCTGCAGGAAGCCCCGCCCACCGAGGAGTAGCCCCTACCACCGAGGAGTAGCCCCGCCCATACACCGAGGAGTAGCCCCGCCCATACACCGAGGAGTAGCCCCGCCCACACACTGAGGATTAGCCCCGCCCACCGAGGAGTATCCCCTACCACACACTGAGGAGTAGCCCCGCCCACCGAGGAGTAGCCCCGCCCACACGCACACCGATGAGTAGCCCCACCCACACACCGAGGAGTAGCCCCGCCCACACACTAAGAAGTCGCCCCCACACACTGAGGAGTAGCCCCGCCCATACACCGAGGAGTAGCCCCGCCCATACACCGAGGAGTAGCCCCGCCCACACACTGAGGATTAGCCCCGCCCACCGAGGAGTATCCCCTACCACACACTGAGGAGTAGCCCCGCCCACCGAGGAGTAGCCCCGCCCACACGCACACCGATGAGTAGCCCCGCCCACACACCGAGGAGTAGCCCCGCCCACACACCGAGGAGTAGCCCCGCCCACACACTAAGAAGTCGCCCCCACACACTGAGGAGTAGCCCCGCCCACCGAGGAGTAGCCCCTACCACTGAGGAGTAGCCCCTACCACACACTGAGGAGTAGCCCCGCCCACCGAGGAGTAGCCCCTACCACATAGGAGTAGCCCCACCCACACTGAGGAGTAGCCCCGCCCACCGAGGAGTAGCCCCTACCACCGAGGAGTAGCCCCGCCCACATATGAGTAGCCCCACCCACACTGAGGA
>JABXJD010000448.1:222500-225000 GCA_013375575.1 Percina caprodes | reverse complement strand
GACAGGTTAGAGAGAGAGACAGGTCAAAGTGAGAGAGACAGGTCAGAGAGAGAGAGACAGGTCAGAGAGAGAGAGACAGGTTAGAGAGAGAGACTGTCTCTGTTGGGGTCTGATGTTGTCAATAAAGTTGTACTCACGCAGTCCCCGTCCTCCAGCAGGCGAGTCTGCAGGTGTCTGAACTTGGTGACTTCCTGTTCGTCCCAGGTGACCCCGCCCACTCCGACAGGTAACTCATGATCCTGAAACACTAGCTCCGCCTCCTTCAGGGACTTATAAACTACCCACAATGCTCGGTGGCACTGCAGGAACCAATGAGAATCAGGATGAGATTCAGAGCAGGAAACATGAGGACAAGTCAGCAGCACTGTGATTGGCTGAGGGTTACCTGCATGTGATTGGCCGAGGTAGCAGGGAGGGCGGGGAAGGAGATGTTGGTGTTGTAGCTCAGGCAGTGGACAGGAAACCGCCCCCCCTACAGGAAACAGGAACACCTTTAACAGCAGTGATGCTAAGCTAACGCTAAGATATACACGTCGCTGTTGGAGATGTGAAATATTTAAAACTCTGAAAACACGTGAAGTCAAAGATCTATATATATATATATATATATATATATATATATATATATATATATATATATCCAGTATATTATTCTGTGTAGGGGGTCCCGTACCAGGTCTCTGAGCAGGTGGTGGGCCTTCTGGACCAGGTTCCCAGGCAGTGAACACGTAGGCCTTGCATCCACCATCAGCTGGAGGCTGGAGAGATGCAGGAGGACCAACAGCGTCGCCATGGTTACCATGGTTACCATGGGTTGCATGGTTCTGGTTCTGTGGGTCCTGGCGGTTCTGTGAGTTCTAGGGGTTCTGTTGGTCCTGGTGGTTCTGGGGGATATTTTCAAAAAAAGAAAAAAAAACTTGAAGAAATGTAAAGTAAAGTAAAGTAAAGTACCAAATGTCAATTTGTGTGTGTGTGTGAACCAAATATTAACATTGATTTTCTCAGGTGTTCAAATACTTATTTGCAGCTGTATCATACAAATAAATAGTTAAATCCTCCATATATATATATATATATATATATATATATATATATATATATATATATATGATTAATATATATGTGTATTTATATATATTAACCATATATATATATATAAAAAAAAAAAAAAAAAATCCCCTTCTCACCCCTTGTGGGGGGGTCTGTGTCATCCTCAACCTCGGGTCCTCTACCAGAGGCCTGGGAGTTTGAGGGTTCTGCGCAGTATCTTAGCTGTTCCTAGGACTGCACTCTTCTGGACAGAGACCTCTGATGTTTTACCTGGAATCTGCTGTAGCCAGTCTCCCAGTTTGGGGGTCACAGCCCCCCCCCAGTGCTCCGATTACCACCGGCACCACTGTTGCTCTTACTTTCCACATCTTTTCTAGCTCCTCTTTCAGCCCTTGGTATACACGATATATATATATATATATATATATATATATATATATATATATATATATATATATATATATATATATATATATATATATATATATGTATATATATATATATATATATATATATATATATATATATATGTATATATATACATCATATATATTAGAATTAACTTACAGCTGGAAGGGTGTCCTGGTCCTGGTCTGAAGATGGTCCTGGTCCTGTTTCTGGTCTTCAGGTGGTTCTGGTTCTGGTCCCGATCTTCAGATGGTCCTGGTCCTGGTGCAGGACTGGTTTCTGGTCCTCAGCTCCAGGTGAGAGCAGTTACCTGTAACACAGAGCGTCTGATTGGGGGGGCAGGACTAATCTGAGGCGGGGTAGCTGAGTGAGTCACGGAGGCCTGGAGGCTCTAATCCAGACCACAGAGACCTGGACCGGGACCAGGAGGCTCTGCAGGCCCAGACAGGTTCCAGCCAGCACAGTGATCCTGAGCTCCGAGGCCAGAGAGACTGTTATTACTTCGTTAATAATTCATAAAACATCCCAACTTTTATTATTATATATAAGATAATCTCTTCTTATGTTATTTACTAAATTATCACATTCAATGTGAACTAATCAAAGTTTACATCAATAATAATATAAATAATAATATTAATACATAAATGAATAGATTACTAACTGCAGCCCTAAGATGTATAATAATAATATTATAAATAATAATATTAATACATAAATGAATAGATTACTAACTGCAGCTCTAATATGTATAATAATAATATAAATACTAATATTAATACATAAATGAATAGATTACTAACTGCAGCCCTAAGATGTATAATAATAATATTATAAATAATAATATTAATACATAAATGAATAGATTTCTAACTGCAGCCCTAAGATGTATAATAATAATATTATAAATAATAATATTAATACATAAATGAATAGATTACTAACTGCAGCCCTAATATGTATAATAATAATATTATAATACTAATACATTAATGAATAGATTACTAACTGCAGCTCTAACATGTATAATAATAATAATATT
>JABXJD010000448.1:210000-215000 GCA_013375575.1 Percina caprodes | reverse complement strand
ATTATATAGACCCGCTCTATCTGTAGATTATAGAGCAGTATAGACCCACTCTATGTGTAAATTATATAGACCCGCTCTATCTGTAGATTATAGAGCGGTATAGACCCGCTCTATGTGTAAATTATATAGACCCGCTCTATCTGTAGATTATAGAGCAGTATAGACCCGCTCTATGTGTAAATTATATAGACCCGCTCTATCTGTAGATTATAGAGCAGTATAGACCCGCTCTATGTGTAAATTATATAGACCCGCTCTATCTGTAGATTATAGAGCGGTATAGACCCACTCTATGTGTAAATTATATAGACCCGCTCTATCTGTAGATTATAGAGCGGTATAGACCCACTCTATGTGTAAATTATATAGACCCGCTCTATCTGTAGATTATAGAGCAGTATAGACCCGCTCTATGTGTAAATTATATAGACCCGCTCTATCTGTAGATTATAGAGCGGTATAGACCCGCTCTATGTGTAAATTATATAGACCCGCTCTATCTGTAGATTATAGAGCGGTATAGACCCGCTCTATGTGTAAATTATATAGACCCGCTCTATCTGTAGATTATAGAGCGGTATAGACCCACTCTATGTGTAAATTATATAGACCCGCTCTATCTGTAGATTATAGAGCGGTCTATAGTATTTTTATAGTATTTTAACATATACTCAGTCTTTGGGTTAATATTATTAAATATACAGTCTATGGCCATAACACCCTAACCCTACACCGTATGGGGGGGGGGCTCGTCCGTCTTCCTGTTTACAGCCAGTATCTGGGAGGGGCGCGCGCACCCGCGCTGCGCGTCAGACACTGACTGTTTCATGTTTCTCTGGCTGTTTCTCTCCGTCGGAGCCCCCCCCTCCCTTCAGTCGTTTCCGGGTATCTCGCGCTTTAAAAGGTATTAAATATTAATTATTAATAAGTAGCTGTATTGCAGTGTGAAGCGGTCCGACGTCCGCGTGCTGGACGTTCACTTCTTACCTGCTCCGCCATTTTTGGGGATTTTGAGTTAAAATAACTGTGAAACGGCTTAATTAGCTCTGAACGTACCCTGAAACTGGGGGCTTGACACGGACATATTGATATTTAAAGAAACTTGAGCGGGTCTCCGGAGTTCCTCCCCCACACACACACACACCCCCAAATCTCCCTCCCTCCGTTGTACCAACCCGGAAGTTTCCCGAGAGTGGAAGTCCTGTTAGACTTTCTGTGGCTCAGACTCGTGTTGTGTGAAGCGATAATAAAGGTGAGCGTGGCGACCTGATGTCCTGAAAACGATCAAAATTAACCTTTTATCGGCCGTGCAGCGTACTGACGTCACTCACCGGACCCGGGTCGCAGGTGGAGGGCTGCAGGCTTCAAATCAGCCAGGTGAGTCAGGTACAGACCCGAGGCAGCCGAATCCTAAAATACTGTGTTTTCTAAATGAAGTCTGGTACAGAAAGCTGTTATTAATCAGCCGAATCTTAAATACTGTGTTTTCTCTATGAAGTCTGGTACAGAAAGCTGTTATTAATCAGCCGAATCTTAAATACTGTGTTTTCTCTATGAAGTCTGGTACAGAAAGCTGTTATTAATCAGCCGAATCTTAAATACTGTGTTTTCTCTATGAAGTCTGGTACAGAAAAGCCTAATCTTAAAAATAGTTTTCTTTGTATAGTCACCTTTTGTGTTTTTATCTATTTAACTTTATTTCAGACACATATGTCCACAGTGTAAAATATATAAAACAAAACAAGCATAAACAAGACTAATACATTATTTCCATTGATTGATTACTGTTATCTTTCAGCTGGAACATTAATAGCACTACAGGGCTTTCTCTGTGAAGTTTTATGTATTCAAACTTCCTGCAGACACACAGGTCTAAATCCTGTAAGTAGACTATTGAACCTGTAAAACCAGTTCTGTACATTGAAACTCATGGGGGATTATCTTGGCTTGTCAGGTGGAACTTTAAGTTCAGCGTTTTCTCTATGAAGTGTGGTATAGAAAGCTGTTATTAATCAGCCGAATCATAAATACAGTGTTTTCTCTATGAAGTGTGGTAGCAGGAGATAAGAACAACTTTATTGGTCTCATACTCGGGGAATGTCTTTACAGCTCAATCTCAGCTGATAAGATAAGTACACATCACACCCAATAAAACACATTAACGTCTCACAGGACGTAGTACAGCAGTCGAAAGTTAAGCTGGGCAGCGTTATTATTACTATAGATATATATTTATTAATACTATACATATATATTTATTATTGTACTATACATAGGCCTATATATATTTATTATTGTACTATACATATATATTTATTATTATAAAATAATATATATATATATATATATATATATATATATATATATATATATATATATATATATATATATATATATATATATATAAAAATGCTCATAAGCCTCAGGTTCTTTTCAATGTATGTGATTCACTGGTGAACCCTGGTGATGCTGTCTGTATGGAGCCTTCTTCTAGCTTGTGTGAGGCTTTTCTGCAGTTTTTTACGGATAAGATCTCTATTAGATCTCTGCTATTAGAATCCCACTCTCTCGGGCTGCTCAGGTCCCTTCAGCTCCTATAGCAAACACAGCTGTCTTTGGCAGCTTTGAACCGATCACTCTTACTGAACTGAATGAGATAGTTGCACATTTACGCCCTGCTAACTGTTAAACAGATAGTATTCCATCATCTCTGTTTAAGGAGGTATTCTGTTCAGTGGAGTCTTTTATTTTGAAATTTATTAATTTGTGTCTTAGTTCTGGCTGTGTTCTATCTTCCTTTAAACATGCCTTAATTCAGCCTCTTCTGAAGAAGAAGAACTTAGACCCTATGGATTTGTCTAATTTTAGACCCATTTCTAAGCTCCCTTTTATTTCAAAGGTTCTAGAAAGATCTGTGTTAATTCAGATCCAAGCATTTCTGAAAACAGTTGATGTTTGTGAACAGTTTCAGTCAGGTTTTAGGTCTCGTCACAGTACGGAGACTGCTCTATTAAAAGTCTTTAATGATCTGTTCGTACACCTTGATGCTGGCAATTGTGCCATTTTAATTTTGCTTGATTTGACTGCAACCTTTGACACAGTTGATCATAAAATTCTTCTGTGGCGTTTAGAGCACTGTGTTGGCTTAAAAGGCTCTGTTCTTAAGTGGTTTGAGTCGTATTTAACAGACAGATCAATTTTAGTACAAATGGGACAGTTTTCATCCTCAGTGGCCCCCCTGACCTGTGGGGTACCGCAGGGGTCAGTTTTGGGTCCACTGCTATTCTCCCTGTATATGCTACCATTGGGATCTGTTTTCAGGAAACATGGCATCTCCTTCCACTGCTTCGCTGATGATGTGCAGGTGTATCTACCGCTAAAGGTTCCAGCTAAAGAATCTTTGCAGGCCGTGATAAACTGCATGACCGATATTAAGACTTGGATGGACCTAAACTTTTTAAAACTTAATGAGAATAAAACGGAGGTTGTCTTGTTTGGGCGTCCAGAGTTGGTTCAGGTTCTTACCAGTTCCCTTGGCCAACTAGCACCTCACTTAAGATCCCATGCCAGGGATCTTGGAGTGATTGTTGATAGTGCTTTTAAACTAGATAAGCAGGTCAGTGCTGTGGTTAAGCAGCTTTTTTCAGCTTAGACTGATAGCGAAAGTCAAACCGTATCTGACACAGGCTGACCTGGAAAAGTCATTCATGTTTTAATTACCTCTCGCCTGGATTACTGTAATTCCTTGTATACAGGCATTGGGAAGTCTGAGCTTTATCGTCTGCAGCTCGTACAGAATGCAGCAGCTTGTCTTTTAAGTGGCAGAAGAAGCGGGAGCACATTACTCCAGCGCTCTCATTGCTTCACTGGCTTCCGGTAAAATATCGGATTGATTTTAAGGTTCTTCTATTTGCTTTTAAATGTATCAATGGGCTCGCCCCAGAGTACCTTACGGACCTTGTCAGGCTGCGTAGGCCCTCCAGAGACCTCCGTTCAGCCAGTCTGATGGTCCTAGAGGTTCCGAGATCGTCATTGCCTGTAGCTGTGCGGACTGCTAGAAGCTAGAAGCTCGTCCACTTTTAAATCATTGCTGAAGACTTATTTATTGAAATAGCGTTTGGCTCAGGGGAGTCGCCGTGATTAATGTTGTATTTCATCCTTCTGGTATTTGTTATTTGTTGTGTCTTCTATTGTATTTGGTTTTATATTTTTTATTTTTTTTTTTGTTCTTTTACTGTGAAGTACTTTGGTAGGCCTCGGCCTTGGAAATGTGCTATACAAATAAAGTTAACATTGACATTATTACTATACATATATATTTATTATTGTACTATACATATATATTTATTATTACTATACATATATATTTATTATTACTATACATATATATTTATTATTACTATACATATATATTTATTATTGTACTATATATATTTATTATTACTATACATATATATTTATTATTGTACTATACATATATATTTATTATTACTATACATATATTTATTATTACTATACATATATATTTATTATTACTATACATATATATTTATTATTGTACTATACATATATTTATTATTGTACTATACCAATATATTTATTATTGTACTATACATATATATTTATTATTACTTTACATATATATTTATTATTGTACTATACATATATACTTATTATTATTATACATATATATTTATTATTACTATACATATATATTTATTATTGTACTAAACATATAGTACAAATAACACTGGAGATATAATAGAGCCGTCAGCTGTCTGAGGGGTGATTAGTGATCGCTGGTCAAGATCCAGACTCAGACTGGTTCTCCAGACTCAGGCTTACTCAGACTGGTTCTGCAGATTCAGACTGGTTCTGCAGACTCATACTGACTCAGATTGGTTCTGCAGACTCAGACTGGTTCTGCAGACAGACTGGTATATAGACTCATATTGACTCAGACTGGTTCTGCAGATACAGACTGACTCAGACTGGTTCTG
>JABXJD010000448.1:200000-205000 GCA_013375575.1 Percina caprodes | reverse complement strand
TGTGTTTCAGTCTGAAGTACAACCAGCCGAGCATCGTGAATGGGTGAGTCTTCAATGTCTTCTTCAGTGATCACATGGTCAATAGACATATGTCACATGATTAAATAACAAGGAAATTACGGACGCACCCAACCTCGCTAGATGCTAACGAGAGACTTCTGTAATGTCTGAAGTCTGATGATGTCACTCTGTTGACGATGTTGCCGATGATGTCACTGTGTGTTGATGGTGTTGCTGACGGTGTTGCTGATGATGTCACTGTGTGTTACCGGTGTTGCTGATGATGTCACTGTGTGTTACCGGTATTGCTGATGATGTCACCCTGCAGCCGGACGGACGTGGTGGCGGTGACGCCCTGGCTGGCGCCCATCGTGTGGGAGGGCACCTTTAACCCCTTACTGCTCGACAGCATCTACAAGCAACAGGACATCAGCATCGCAGTCACCGTGTTCGCTGTCGGGAAGTAAGTATGACAGCTCAGCACCGGGGGTCAGTTTGTGCCTCTCGTGTTGTGCTCTGGTTTCAGAAATATGAAGACAAATGGAGAACAGTTAGAGACAAAACAGGAAGAAATAACACATAGAGAGAGTTAATTTTCCCGAGCCACATCAACCAGCTCCGACTGGGGGATCTCGAGGCGTTCCCAGACCACCTAATCCTGTGTCTTTCCCGAGGCCTCCTCCCAGCTGGACGTCCCTCCACCTAGTCCTGTTAGCATCGTCCTCCAGCTCTGTCTCTACCACAGAGGACGTGTTAGCATCGTCCTCCAGCTCTGTCTCTACCACCAAGGACGTGTCAGCTGGATTTAGGAGTTCCTCAAAGTACTCCTTCCACCGCCCTATTACTTCTTCAGTTGAGGTCAACAGCGTCCCATCCTTACTGTCCCAAGCTTGGATGGTTCCCCGCGTCCCCCTCCTGAGGTGGCCAACGGTTTTCCAGAAGCACCTTGGTGCGGACCAAAAGTCCTTCTCCATGTCTTCTTCCTGTCTTCTCCAGGTATTCTGCATGTATTCTCCATGTCTTCTCTATGTCTTCTCCAGATCTTCTCCAGGCCAGAAGTCCAACAACAGACAACCACTCTGGTTTAGATCAGGGACCTGGTCCTCCCAATCACACCTATCCAAGTATCTCCATCATCACCCACGTGTGTGTTGAAGTCCCCCAGCAGAACAATGGAGTCCCATACAGGACTCCATTCAAGGTCTCCAAGAAGGCCGAATACTCCAAACTCTTGTTTGGTGCATATGCACAAACAACAGTCAGAGTACGGTGCCAGATCCGATACTGTGCGTAGAGGTAAGCCCTACCAGATCCAACTGGTAGCGCTTCACCTCCCGCACAAGTTTTGGCTCCTTCACCCCACAGAGAAGAGACAGTCCACGTCCCCAGAGCCTCTGCCCCCGGGTCTGGTCCGTCGAGGCACCTGACTTTCACCCCCACCCATGTGGAAGTGCACCCGGCAGGTGGTGGGCCCATGGGTTGGAGAGAGACGTCGCAGGCTGTGCCTGGCCCGGCTCCGTGGCAAACCGAGCCACCAGGCGCTTGCTGACAAGCCCAGACAGAGGGCCCGGAGGAAGCCCAGGGCCCCTCTCTGGAGCCAGGCCCAGATGGAGGCCCCGGAGGACGCCCAGGGCCCTCCGTCTGGGAAGCCCGGGCCTCTGTCTGGAGCCAGGCTCCGGGCTTCCTCCGGGCAGGGTCCTCGATCCCTTCCTCACTTATTCATAAGATCTTTGAACCATTCTTTATCTGGCCCTTCCCTGAGACCACATTGCCATGGGATACCAGGAGCACCAGGCTCCAGACAGCACAGTCCTCAGGTTCATAGGGACACACCTCTCCACCACGATAAGGTGATGGTTCCCGGAGTGGCTCGGGGAAGGGAAGTTTGGGGTCCCCTGCTGGAGCTGCTGCCCCCGTGACCCGATACCGAATAAGAGGATGAAGATGGATGGATAAAATTAATTATTATTATTAATACTAAAGGTCCTGTGTGACCTTTGACCTTGTGCTCAGGTACATCAGGTTCCTGAAGGACTTCCTGGAGACAGCAGAGCAGCACTTCTTCGTGGGCTTCAACGTGCATGTGTACGTGTTCACGGACCGTCCAGACCAGGTGCCCACAGTCAAGATGGCCGTCGGCCGGCAGGTAACCAGTCTCTTAGTAATAATAATAATAATAATAATAATAATAATAATAATAATAATAATAATAATAATATAATAATCTGTTAATAATCTTAATAATTATTATTATCTTCCAAGTCCAGCTAGTCTAATGTGATCAAAGATATTTTATAGTGGACAAGATAGATAACTACCATTCTACAGAGGATGGAGAAAATATAAAAATATATATTATATTTATATACTGTATATAATGTGTGTTTGTGTGTGTGTGTGTGTGTGTGTGTGTGTGTATATAGATACATACATACATACATACATACATACATACATACATACATACGGTGCGGTAGCTCTATAGTGCCCCCCCCTCTAATTGGTGTTAGCCCTTGGGCACATTTTGAGGGCGCTCGGTTCCATGTTGTTGTTGTTGACCCCCAGCTGACAGAGCGCTCTGTGCCATGTTGTTGTTGTTGTTGACCCCCGTTGTTGTTGTTGTTGTTGCCCCCAGCTGACGGAGCGCTCTGTACCATGTTGTTGTTGTTGACCCCCCCCCGTTGTTGTTGCGCCCCCCAGCTGACGGTGCACTCGGTGCCATGTTGTTATTGTTTACCCCCCCTCTCCCCCCCAGCTCACGGTGCGCTCGGTGCCGGGCTCCAGCCGCTGGCAGGAGATCTCCGCCCGCAGGATGGAGTTGATCCAGAAGCTGATCGAAGAGCAGCTCCGTAACCATAACAACTACATCTTCTGCCTGGACGTGGACTCGCGGTTCCACGGCCGCTGGGGGGTCGAGTCCCTGGGGGGGCTGGTCGCCGTCATCCACCCAGGTCAGTTCCAGCTAGTAGTAGTAGTAGTAGTAAATGTAAATGTAAATGTGCTGTATTTATAAAGCGCTTTTCTAATCTTAACGACTACTCAAAGCTCTTCTCCATCATACAGGAAACATTCACCATCACACACATTCATACACTGTGGCTGAGGCTGCCGTACAAGGTGCCACTTGCTCAGATACACACATTCACACACTCACACACATTCACACACATCTACACACCTGCTCATCAGATACACACTCACAAACATTCACACTCCGATGACTCCCGCAACTCGGGGTTCAGTGTCTTGCCCAAGGACACTTCGACATGGGACTGCAGGGCCAGGGATCGACAGGCAACTGCTCTACCACTGAGCCACAACTAGTAGTAGTAGTAGTAGTAGTGGTAGTAGCAGTAGTAGCAGCAGCAGTAGTAGTAGCATTAGTAGTAGTAATAGTAGTAGTAGTAGTAGTAGTTGTAGTACTAGTAGTAGTAAAAGCAGTAGTAGTTGTAGTACTGCTACTGCTACTACTGCTACTACTACTAGTAGTGTGACAGAAACCTGGAGGATAAAAATAGTAATCTACTGCAGCAATCAGCACCCTGAATAACAATAACAACGTTGTAGGTTACTACCGGGACGAGCGCGGCCGGTTCCCGTACGAGCAGCGCCCGGCCTCCACGGCCTATGTGGCGCCCGGCGAGGGCGACTTCTACTACTGCGGGGGGGCGTTCGGCGGCGTCCTGCAGGAGGTCCACCTGCTCGCCAACACCTGCCGCGCCAACCTGCAGGAGGACGCCGCCCACGGCATCGAGGCCGCCTGGCAGGAGGAGAGCCACCTCAACAGGTAGGACCACTTCCTGTCCCCGGACTTCACTTCCTGTCTGTACTTCCTGTCCCCTGACAGTACTTCCTGTCCCCTGGTCCAGGTACATGTGGATCCACAAGCCCAGCAAGGTCTTGTCCCCGGAGTACCTTTGGCAGGACTTCAAACCCAGAAACCCTGAAGTGAAAGTCGTCAGATTCTCTGGAGTCATCAAGAACTACGCCGAGATCCGGCCCAATGTCTGAGAGGCGGACCGGACCAGACCAGACTAGACCGGACCAGACCGACCCAAACCAGACCAGACTAGCCTGGACCAGATCAGACTAGACCAACTAGACCAAACTGAACCAGACTAAACCGGACCAGACTAAACCGGACCAGACTAGATCGGACCAGAACAAACCGGACCACACCGGACCGGACCGGACTAGACCCACCAGACCAAATTGGACCAGACCAGATCAGACTAGACCCACCAGACCAAACCTTACTGGATCAAACAGGACCGGACCAAACCTGACCAAACCAGAGCGGACCAGACTAGACCCACGAGACCAAACCGAACCAGACTAAACCGGATCAGACTAGACCGGACCAGACCAAACCGGCCAACACCGGACTAAACCGAACCGGACCGGACCAGACTAGACGCACCAAACCAAAACGGACCAAACCAGACCAAACCAGACTGGACCAGACTAGACCCACCAGACCAAACCGGACCTAATCAAACTAAACCGGACCGGGCCAGACCGGCGATCCCTCTCTGTGACTTCTGTCTTTTTTATCTTTGCAAATCAAGGTTTTGATGTTTTTTCCGTAATTTAATTATTGGTCCGACTACAAAGCTCCGGACACGGCTGGACTCTTGTTCAGGGGCATCCCCCGTTGGGCGGGCAGCCTGGACTCTGGTTCCCCTGCTGGGGCGGGCAGCCTGGACTCTGGTTCCCCTGCTGGCGGGGAAGCCTGGACTCTGGTTCAGGGCGTCCCCCCGCTAGGCGGGCAACCTGGACTCTGGTTCCCCTGCTGGGGGGGGGGGGCAGCCTGGACTCTGGTTTCCCGCTCGCGGGGAAGCCTGGACTCTGGTTCGGGGCGTCCCCCGCTGAACCAGAGTCCCCTGCTGGGGGACTCTGATTCCTGTTTGTGGGTCTAAGTGACTGATGGGACCAGTTTTCTCTGAGTCTAGTGCTCGACAATAACACACACACACACACACATACACACACACACACAA
>JABXJD010000448.1:187500-190000 GCA_013375575.1 Percina caprodes | reverse complement strand
CTCAGGCCCCGCGTCTCCTGTCCCGGGACGATGTAACCATAGTAACAGGTGAGTGAGACGATGTAGCCATAGTAACAGATGAGTGAGATGATGTAACCATAGTAACAGGTTAGTGAGACGATGTAACCATAGTAACAGGTGAGCAACCCCTTCCCACCTGCCCCCCTGTCTCTCCTCTCTGTCCCCCACCTGTCCCGCTGTCTGCCCCCCTCTCTGTGCCCCACCTGTCCCCCTATCTGTCCCCTCACCTGCCCGCCTGTCTGTCCCCTGTTTGTCCCCAGGAGCTCCTAAGGACAGTAAAGAGGACGCCCGGGGCTCCGTGCTGCTGGTGACCAAACTGTCCTCAACACTGGTGTCTCAGCAGGTTCTGAGGGGGGAGCAGACGGGCTCGTACTATGGCAACGCCGTGGCAACCGCCGACATCAACAACGACGGGTAACGCAGGGTCACTTCCTGGGTCTGGGGGCTGGGGGCGTTACTTTGTGAGTCATGTGAGTTGGGGTAAGATGTGGGGGGAAGATGTGGGGCGGGGCAGATGTGGGGCGGGGCAGATGTGGGGTGGGGCAGATGACACCCCTGTTGTTGCCCTGCAGGTGGAACGACCTCCTGGTGGGTGCTCCATTCTACTTCCACCGCCAGCAGGAGGCGGGTGGAGCCGTGTACGTCTACATGAACAATGGAGGGCGGTTTGATACCCACGCCAGCGTGGTGCTTAGGGGGCCCCCTGGCTCAGCCTTTGGTATGGCGGTCACCCCCGCCGGAGACCTGGACCAGGACGGGTTCCAGGGTGAGGACCCACACAACTTTAATTGTAGAGCAGATCTACACCACACTCTATAATTTACAGATAGAGCAGATCTAGACCGCTCTATAATTTACAGATGGAGCAGGTCTAGACCACTCTATACTGGAGCAGGTCTAGACCACTCAGGTCTAGACCACTCTATAATAATAGAGGTCTAGACCACTCTATAATTTACAGATACAGGTCTAGACCACTCTATAATTTACAGATAGAGGTCTAGACCGCTCTATAATTTGTGTCTCAGACTTTGCAGTCGGAGCTCCTTTCCATGAAACAGGAAGTGTGATGATCTGGAGCGGGAGCAGAGACGGCGTCTCCACAGAACCAAGCCAGGTCAGTCTACATCCACAGAGACAGAGGACGGATGTCCGTCCCCGTCCTCTGTCTCTGTGTTGGCCTTCTAACCTCTGTCCCCGTCCTCTGTCTCTATGTCTAACCTCTGTCCCCGTCCTCTGTCTCTGTGTCTAACCTCTGTCCCTGTCTTCTGTCTCTGTGTCTAACCTCCATCCTCTGTCTCTGTAATGGCGTCCCCCCCCACCCTGTCCCCCTGTAGGTGATCAGGGGCAGCCGGGTGTCTGTAACTCTCTGTCCCCCCTGTCTCCCCCTGCTCTCCCTGTCCACCCCTGTCCCCCTGCAGGTTATCAGGGGCAGCAGGGTGTCTCCAGTCTTCAGGACCTTTGGGTACTCTCTATCTGGAGGTCTGGACGTGGACAGGAACAGATATCCAGACCTGCTGGTCGGATCTCTGGACGACACCGTCGCCCTGCTCAGGTTCCTCTCCTCTTATATCATCTCTTCTCCTCTCCATGTCCCTCCTCTCCTTCCTCCTTCCTCCTCTCCTCTCCTCCTTCCTCCTCTCCTCTCCTCCTCCTCTCCTCCCATCCCCTCTCCTCTCCCTCTTCCGTTTCCTGTGTGTGTGTGTGTGTGTGTGTGTGTGTGTGTGTGTGTGTGGTGGTGGCGGAGGTGCGAGTGGCGCGGAGTTTTCGAACCGTTTCGGTCCCTGTTTTTTGGATTTCCGACTGTACCTTTGGCCTGTGGTTTTGTGCATGATCAGGTAAGTTTCTTAAGCTTTTCTTGTGGTGTGTCTGCTTAGGAATCGGGGTTCTTTTTTTCGGGAGGAATGGCGTCCTCCGGGACGCCGCCTCCGACTCTCCGGCAGGGCGTGAGGTTGGTCCCCCCGGAGGGTGGTGTTCCGGTGGAGGAGGTTCTGTTGGCGGTCAGTGAGAAGGTCGGCTATGACGAGCTATCTTTTGCGTCCAGAATGAACAAAGCAGTGGTGGTGTTTATGAGGGATGAACAGCTTGTTCATCAGCTGATTGAGAGCGGTGTGTATATCAGAGACGGTTTAGTGCAGGTCTCCCCGTTATCGGTTCCCTCAACTCGGATCACCGTATCCGGTGTTCCGCCGTTCATCTCCAACGAGGTGTTGGAGAAGGAGCTTCGTAGGTTTGGAAAAGTTTGCGAGTGGATTTAAAACGGTGACTTTGGGTTGTAAAGATCCCAAACTGCGGCATGTGCAGTCTCTGAGGCGACAGGTGTTCATGTTCCTGGACTCGGCCACGCAGACGCTGGAGGTGTCGTTCAGAGTGAGGCATGGTGACGGGGTTTATATGGTGTATGCCAGCTCTGGGCAGATGAAATGCTTTGAGTGTGGGGGTGTGGGACACAAGCGTTTTGCGTGTCCCCACAGGAAGC
>JABXJD010000448.1:155000-182500 GCA_013375575.1 Percina caprodes | reverse complement strand
CATGTTGTCTTCATGTTGTCCTCATGTTGCCCTCATGTTGTCCACATGTTGTTCTTATGTTGTCTTCATGTTGTCCTGATGTTGTCCTGATGTTGCCCTCATGTTGTCCTGATGTTGTCCTCATGTTGTCCTCATGTTGTCCTCCTGTTGTCCTCATGTTGTCTTCATGTTGTCTTCATGTTGTCTTAATGTTGCCCACACGTTGTCCTCATGTTGTCCTCATGTTGTCTTCATGTTACCCTCATGTTGTCTTCATGTTGTCTTCATGTTGTCTTCATGTTGCGCTCATGTTGCCCTCATGTTGTCTTCATGTTGTCTTCATGTTGCCCTAATGTTGCCCTCATGTTGCCCTCATGTTGCCCTCATGTTGCCCTCATGTTGCCCTCATGTTGTCTTCATGTTGCCCTCATGTTGTCCACATGTTGTCCACATGTTGTCCTTATGTTGTCTTCATGTTGTCCTGATGTTGTCCTCATGTTGTCCTGATGTTGCCCTCATGTCGCCCTCATGTTGTCTTCATGTTGTCCTCATGTTGCCCTCATGTTGTCCACATGTTGTTCTTATGTTGTCTTCATGTTGTCCTGATGTTGTCCTGATGTTGCCCTCATGTTGTCCTGATGTTGTCCTCATGTTGTCCTCATGTTGTCCTCCTGTTGTCTTCATGTTGTCCTCATGTTGTCCTGATGTTGTCCTCATATCATTTCCTATAAGTTTGTGTTATGTAGTGTTGACAACGTCAAAAGAAAAAAAAAAAGGACGTTGTCTTCATGTTGTCCTCATGTTGTCCTCATGTTGTCCTCATGTTGTCCTCATGTTGTCCTCATATCATTTCCTATAAGTTTGTGTTATGTAGTGTTGACAACGTCCTCATGTTGTCTTTATGTTGTCCTCATGTTGTCCTCATGTTGTCCTCATGTTGTCTTCATGTTGTCATCATGTTGTCATCATGTTGTCCTCATGTTGTCCTCATGTTGTCTTTATGTTGTCTTTATGTTGTCCTTATGTTGTCTTCATGTTGTCCATATGTTTTCCTCATGTTGTCCTCATGTTGTTTTCATGTTGTCCTCATGTTGTCTTCATGTTGTCTTAATTTTGCCCACACGTTTTCCTCATGTTGTCTTCATGTGACCCTCATGTTGTCTTCATGTTGTCTTCATGTTGTCTTCATGTTGTCTTCATGTTGCGCTCATGTTGCCCTCATGTTGTCCACATGTTGTCCTTATGTTGTCTTCATGTTGTCCTGATGTTGTCCTCATGTTGTCCTGATGTTGCCCTCATGTCGCCCTCATGTTGTCTTCATGTTGTCTTCATGTTGTCTTCATGTTGCCCTCATGTTGTCCACATGTTGTCCTTATGTTGTCTTCATGTTGTCCTGATGTTGTCCTGATGTTGTCCTGATGTTGCCCTCATGTTGTCCTGATGTTGTCTTCATGTTGTCCTCATGTTGTCCTGATGTTGCCCTCATATCATTTCCTATAAGTTTGTGTTATGTAGTGTTGACAACGTCAAAAGAAAAAAAAAAAGGACGTTGTCCTCATGTTGTCCTCATGTTGTCTTCATGTTGTCCTCATGTTGTCCTCATGTTGTCTTCATGTTGTCCTCATGTTGTCCTCATGTAATTTCCTATAAGTTTGTGTTATGTAGTGTTGACAACGTCAAAAGAAAAAAAAAGCGTGTAAAGTGTTGAAGACAAGTCAAGGGTTAACACCAACAGAGGAGGACGTTGTCCTACAAACCATTTAAATCTCTCGTCCCCTCAGCTCCAACCTCCGACAACAACAACACATGTTTCTCCTCTGAGTCCTGAAGGAAACAACATGGAGATGTGGCGTTTGATGCCGTTTCAGACATTTTACTGAGAGGAAGTTGTGCTGCGGGAGATAAGAGCGTCGGGTTCTGCAGAGCTTTAATCAGAGATCACTTCCTGTTCCACATCTGAATGGAGTGGGTGGACTTCCTGTGGATGAAAATGACCTCGTCCCATCTTCATCACCTTCCTGTTTCTGTTGTGATGACTCAGTGGACGTGCGTCGACCAATCAGAGTTTAGGGAACCACAGATAGACAGACTGACAGAACAGGACCCGCCCACAACAGCTATGTTCCAGGAGAATAAGATAGAGCAGCATTTACAGAGGAAGGTTTATAAAGCATCATGCCGTTCACCGTCCTAAATGTCGGGTTTATAACGCATCATGGCGTTCACCGTCCTAAATGTCGGGTTTATAACGCATCATGGCGTTCACCGTCCTAAATGTCGGATTTATGACGCATCATGGCGGTAAACGTCCTAAATGTCGGGTTTATAACGCATCATGGCGGTAAATGTCCTAAATCTCGGGTTTATAAAGCATGATGGTGGTCACTGTCCTAAATCTCGGGTTTATAACGCATCATGGCGGTAAACGTCCTAAATGTCGGGTTTATAACGCATCATGGCATTCACCATCCTAAATGTTGGGTTCATAACGCATCATGGCGGTAAACGTCCTAAATGTCGGGTTTATAAAGCATCATGGCGGTCATCGTTGTAAATGTCGGGTTTATAACGCATCATGGCAGTCACCGTCCTAAATGTCGGGTTTATAAAGCATCATGGTGGTCACTGTCCTAAATGTCGGGTTTATAACGCATCATGGCGGTAAACGTTGTAAATGTCGGGTTTATAATGCATCATGGCGTTCACCGTCCTATATGTTGGGTTTATAACGCATCATGCCGTTCACCGTCCTAAATGTTGGGTTTATAACGCATCATGGCGTTCACCGTCCTAAATGTTGGGTTTATAACACATCATGGTGGTAAACGTCCTAAATGTTAAGTTTATAACGCATCATGGCGGTAAACGTCCTAATTGTCGGGTTTATAAAGCATCATGGCGGTAAACGTCCTAAATGTCGGGTTTATAACGCATCATGGCGTTCACCGTCCTAAATGTCGGGTTTATAACGCATCATGGCGGTCACCGTCCTAAATGTCGGCTTTATAACGCATCATGGCGTTCACCGTCCTAAATGTCGGCTTTATAACGCATCATGGCGTTCACCGTCCTAAATGTCGGGTTTATAACGCATCATGGCGTTCACCGTCCTAAATGTCGGGTTTATAACGCATCATGGCGGTCACCGTCCTAAATGTCGGATTTATAACGCATCATGGCGGTAAACGTCCTAAATGTCGGGTTTTTTAAAGCATCATGGCGGTAAACGTCCTAAATGTCGGGTTTATAACGCATCATGGCGTTCACCGTCCTAAATGTCAGGTTTACAACGCATCATGGCGTTCACCGTCCTAAACGTCGGGTTTATGATGCATCATGGCGGTAAACGTCCTAAATGTCGGTGTTTATGATGCATCATGGCGGTAAACATCCTAAATGTCGGGTTTATAACACATCATGGCGGTAAACGTCCTAAATGTCGGGTTTATAACGCATCATGGCGTTCACCGTCCTAAATGTCGGGTTTATGATGCATCATGGCGGTAAACGTCCTAAATGTCGGGTTTATAACGCATCATGGCGTTCACCGTCCTAAATGTCGGGTTTATAACGCATCATGGAGGTCACCGTCCTAAATGTCGGGTTTATAACGCATCATGGCGGTCACCGTCCTAAATGTCGGGTTTATAACGCATCATGGCGGTCACCGTCCTAAATGTCGGGTTTATAACGCATCATGGCGGTCACCGTCCTAAATGTCGGGTTTATAACGCATCATGGCGGTCACCGTCCTAAATGTCGGGTTTATAACGCATCATGGCGGTCACCGTCCTAAATGTCGGGTTTATAACGCATCATGGCGGTCACCGTCCTAAATGTCGGGTTTATAACGCATCATGGCGTTCACCGTCCTAAATGTCGGGTTTATAACGCATCATGGCGGTCACCGTCCTAAATGTCGGGTTTATAACGCATCATGGCGTTCACCGTCCTAAATGTCGGGTTTATAACGCATCATGGCGGTCACCGTCCTAAATGTCGGATTTATAACGCATCATGGCGTTCACCGTCCTAAATGTCGGGTTTATGATGCATCATGGCGGTAAACGTCCTAAATGTCGGGTTTATAACACATCATGGCGGTAAACGTCCTAAATGTCGGGTTTATAAAGCATCATGGTGGTCACTGTCCTAAATGTCGGGTTTATAACGCATCATGGCGGTAAACGTCCTAAATGTCGGGTTTATAACGCATCATGGCGGTAAACGTCCTAAATGTCGGGTTTATAAAGCATCATGGTGGTCACTGTCCTAAATGTCGGGTTTATAACGCATCATGGCAGTAAACGTCTTAAATGTCGGGTTTATAACGCATCATGGCGGTCATCGTTGTAAATGTCGAGTTTATAACGCATCATGGCGTTCACCGTCCTAAATGTCCGGTTTATAACGCATCATGGCGCTAAACTTCCTAAATGTCGGGTTTATAACGCATCATGGCGGTCATCGTTGTAAATGTCGGGTTTATAACGCATCATGGCGGTAAACGTCTTAAATGTCGGGTTTATAACGCATCATGGCGGTAAACGTCTTAAATGTCGGGTTTATAACGCATCATGGCGTTCACCGTCCTATATGTTGGGTTTATAACGCATCATGGCGGTAAACGTCCTAAATTTCGGGTTTATAACGCATCATGGCGTTCACCGTCCTAAATGTTGGTTTTATAACGCATCATGGCGGTAAATGTCCTAAATGTCGGGTTTATAACGCATCATGGCGGTAAACGTCCTAAATGTCGGGTTTATAACGCATCATGGCGGTAAACGTCCTAAATGTCGGGTTTATAACGCATCATGGCGGTAAACGTCCTAAATGTCCGGTTTATAACGCATCATGGTGGGAATCTCACGCTGCCGTTAACCATAAATCCTGTTTTTCCTGTTTTCTGTGTGTGTGTGTGTGTGCGTGTCTGTGTGCGTGTCTGTGTCTGTGTGCGTGTCTGTGTGCGTGTGTTCTCCAGAGTCCGGTCCGAGACCAAGTGAAGCCTCTGGTGTTCTCCCTGAACTTCTCTTTGTACGAGAAACTTCCCAAAAAACGAGCCATGGTCCAGGACCTGAAACGTCTCCCGGTGCTGAGCCAGACCCCCCAACCCATCAGGACCCAGGTCAGAACCTAGTCCACATCAGGGTCAGACACTCTGGGTCAAAGTCAGCTGTTTATCAGAATGACTGCTTGTTTTGAAAAATGCTGGATTCATAAATGTCTGTTTGAAAGTTGTAAAAGTTAGAAAGATGATCACCTTCTTTGCTGATGTTGAATTTCAGATCCACATCAAGAAGGCCTGTGGTTCTGATAACCGTTGCCATAGCAACCTGCAGATGACGGCCCACTTCACAGACCAGAACCAGAAACCCTTCGCCATGTAAGTGAAGACTGTGGGTTTCATCGTGGATCATGAATCAGGTTCATCGTGGATCATGAATCAGGTTCATCGTAGATCATGAATCAGGTTCATCGTGTATCTTGAATCAGGTTCAACGTGGATCTTAAATCAGATTCAACCTGGATCTTAAATCAGGTTTGTCATTGATCATGAATCAAGTTCATTGTGGATCATGAATCAGGTTCATCGTGGATCATGAATCAGGTTCATCGTGGATCATGAGTCAGGTTCATTGTGGATCATGAATCAGGTTCATGCGCAACAAATCTGCACTGGACTCACATCAGGAAGTGACAGACAGCACAGAAAACCAGACTATCAAAATAAAACAGGACACAGAACATATACAAGACAAGACCAAAAATTACACAATCACCAGGAGACAGAAAACCAAAATAAAGAAACCACAACACCCTAAAATGTGATGTTATGGTTTCCGTATTTTTTGGTGGGTTTGTCCCACCGGGCCACTGTATCCTCTCCTGGTACCCAGGTGACCTCAGACTGCTGCTGTCATGGTGTGATTCCTGTCCATGTCTCTGATTCCAGGCAGAAGGACACTCAGGTGTTGCACTATGACTCCAGGATCAACCTCCGATTGTTTCTGGAGGTTAACGTCAGCAACACCCCGTCACCGGGACGACCAGCAGAGGATGCTCACAATGCCGTTCTGAACGCTAGCATTCCACCATCGCTCATATACTCTGGAGTCCGAACAAAGGTAGGTTGACTTACCCTGAAGTACCCGGGACTGGACTTACCCTGAAATACCCAGGACTTACCCTGAAGTACTGGGACTTACCCTGAAGTACCCGGGACTTGACTTAGCCTGAAATACCCAGGACTTACCCTGAAGTACTGGGACTTGACTTACCCTGAAGTACCCGGGACTTGACTTACCCTGAAGTACCCAGGACTTACCCTGAAGTACCTGGGACTTGACTTACCCTGAAGTACCCAGGACTTACCCTGACGTTCCCGGGACTTGACTTACCCTGAAGTACCCGGGACTTACCCTGACGTTCCCGGGACATGACTTACCCTGAAGTACCCGGGAATTGACTTACCCTGAAGTACCTGAGATTTGACTTTGACTTACCCTGAAGTACCCAAGACTTGATTTACCCTGACGTTCCCGGGACTTGACTTACCCTGCAGTACCTGGGACTTGAGTTGGACTTACCCTGAAGTACCAAAGACTTAAATTTGACTTACCCTGAAGTACCCGGGACTGGACTTACCCTGAAATACCCGGGACTGGACTTACCCTGAAGTACCCGGGACTTGAGTTGGACTTACCCTGACATACCTGGGACTTGACTTTCCTTGAAGTACCCGGGACCTGGACCAGTTACTCCTACAGTTAGTCCAGTGTGTGGTTGTGTTGCAGGGCGCCGGCCCGGCGGCGGTGGACTGCTCCATTGAGGACGCTGCTCTTCTGTGTGAGCTGGGGAACCCGTTCAAAACCAACCAGACGGTACAGAACCTATATTCTCTGATATCTGTTTTGGGGATTCAGTCCTGCAGCTGTGCCAAGACACCGGGTTGAGTCTCCGGCTGCAGCGACGGCAGGAAGCCACCTGATCCTCCTCTTCCTGTTTCAGGTGCAGGTGTTCATCATCTTTCAGACGTCTGAGATCAGTTTAGACACCAGAGAGATTCAGTCAGAGCTGCAGCTGTCCACGTACGACACACACACACACACACACACACACACACACACACACACACACACACAAAAGCACAGAGGTACTGATGGGTGTGTGTGTGTGTGTGTGTGTGTGTGTGTGTGTGTGTGTGTGTGTGTGTGTGTGTTCAGCCTCAGTGACCAGTCTGACCTACTTCCTGTCTCTGTCTCCATGATGGTGGAGTATTCCCTGCAGACATCTCTCACTCTGTAAGTACCACATCACCACGGTAACACCTCACTCTGTAAGAACCACATCACCACGGTTACGTCTGATTTCCACCATCTGCTGAGCTATTGGCCCGAGAGCTCCGCCCCCACTCAGCACACAGAACCTGAAGTACCCGGGAATGAACTTACCCTGAGATACCCGGGTCTGGACTTACCCTGAAGTACCCGGGACTTACCCTGAAGTACCCGGGACTTACCCTGAAGTACCCGGGACTTGACTTACCCTGAAGTACCCGGGACTTGATTTACCCTGAAGTACCCAGGACTTGACTTACCCTGAAGTACCCAGGACTTGACTTATCCTGAAGTACCCGGGACTTGACTTACCCTGAAGTACCGGGACTGGACTCACCCTCAACTACCCGGGACTTTACTTACCCTGAAGTACCCGGGACTTGACTTACCCTGAAGTACCCAGGACTTGACTTACCCTGAGGTACCTGGGACTTACCCTGAAGTACCCGGGACTTGACTTACCCTGAGGTACCCGGGACTTGACTTACCCTGAGGTACCCGGGACTGGACTTTGAATTAAAATTCCCCATGCTCAGGGCAGATCATGTCTCCCTGCACTACACCTTGAAGACGTCATAATGGGCGGAGACAGGAAGTCAACACCTCAGAAGTGTTGTAGTTCTGCAGCTGGTGGACATCCAATCTGCTGCCGCCCAATCAGGCGCAGCGCTACCCTACCCCCGTTCTATAGCCAATGAGGTGATTTCTGACCTGATGACATCATCTGTGTCCTGACAGCATCAGCGCGCCAGGCCCCGCCTCCTTCAGTGGTCACATGACCGGGGAGTCGTCCATGAAGCAGACGGAGGACATTGGCAGTCTGCTGCTCTTCACCTTTCAGGTACAGACAGACAGGCAGATAGGCAGACAGGCAGACAGACAGGCGGATAGGCAGACAGACAGGTGGACAGGCAGACAGGCAGACAGACAGGCGGATAGGCAGACAGGCAGGCGGACAGGCAGACAGACAGGCAGACAGACAGGCAGACAGACAGGCGGATAGGCAGACAGACAGTCAGACAGACAGGCAGGTAGAGAGACAGGCAGAGAGACAGACAGGCAGAGAGACAGACAGGCAGATAGAGAGACACGCAGATAGAGAGACAGACAGGCAGAGAGACAGGCAGAGAGACAGACAGGCAGATAGAGAGACACGCAGATAGAGAGACAGTCAGAGAGACAGACAGGCAGGCAGAGAGGCAGACAGGCAGACAGACAGGCAGACAGACAGACAGACAGGCAGGTGTTAACTCTTCTCTGATAGGTGCACAGCAGCGGGAATCCACTGGGTCACCTTGGTAACCTGCAGCTGGAGTTTGATTGGCCGTGGGAGGCAACCAATGGGAAGTGGCTGCTGTACCTGGTGGAGATCCGAGTGAACGGCACATCAGAGTCTCTTTGCACCCCCCCCGGTGACATCATCAACCCGCTCGGCCTCAGGGTAACTATAGCAACGGTCTCTCTGCATTTTATACACATTATATTTTTATATTTTATATTCTGTGTTGTAAAGGTTTTGCTTCATACTCGTTGCACAGGTAATATATAATATATTATGTAATATATATATATATATTATAATAGAGATATTAAGATATATATATATATATATATATGTGTATATATGTTCTATATTTATATAATATATATACAGTGAACCCTCGTTTTTCACGGGGTTACATTCCAAAAGGAACCCGTGAGGCAAAATCCTTGAAGTAGTAACCTTTATAATTATTATACAATGAAATACTCCATAATACACTGAAACCAAAGATCAAAACCTTTAACAGGCCCAAGCATTTAACAAATAAAAGTACTGTATAAACGTTTTTTTACAAATAACTACTGGACTGTAAAATAATAATTTTAATCATCAATACGAACTGAAGGCTTCAAATTGCGGAGATCAGCACAGGTTTCTTAGGTTTCTGCCTAAAAGGAAGTTTTTCCTCGCCACTGTCGCACTGTTGCTTGCTCTGGAGGAAACTACTAGAACTGTTGGGTCCTTGTAAATTATGGAGTGTAGTCTAGACCTACTCTATCTGGTCTAGACCTACTCTATCTGGTCTAGACCTGCTCTATCTGGTCTAGACCTGCTCTATCTGGTCTAGACCTACTCTATCTGGTCTAGACCTACTCTATCTGGTCTAGACCTGCTCTATCTGTAAAGTGTCTTGAGATAACTCTTGTTATGAATTGATACTATAAATAAAATTGAATTGAATTGAATTGAAAGTTGTCGTAGTTGTTGTTGCTCTTTTTTCTTCTGGGCAAAAAGATTCTTATAAACAGAAGCAGAACACAACGCACGATGCAACTCCATGAAGCAGCGAGACCGTGAAAGGTGAACCACGACATAACGACGGTTCACTGTATGTATATAATATTCTCTCCTCCCAGTCAGTCGCCGTAGTACTAGGATGAGGATACTCTCCCCAACGTGACGGCACCAAATTGAGTTAAAAACCAAAATGACCAGAAACTGCCCTTTAACAGTATTTGGAGACATTTTAAACAATAAATATTATTATTATTATTAATATTACCCAATAATCAGCAGTGGTGGAGGCTGACTGAGCTCTTCCTGGTTCTACAGCTGTCACATGACAACATGAAGAAGAAGAAGAGGAGTTTGGAGGAGAAGAAGAAGAAACCTGTCCTCCACCTGCAGGGACAGAAGAAGAAGTCCTACACTCTGGTAGCACCTGTTACAGATGTTTTCTTCTTCTTCTCTCAAAATACTAGAGGGGTGGGGGGGATGTTGGATTAATGGGCCGGAGAACACATGTAGTAACTGACGTGTGTGTGTGTGTGTGTGTGTGTGTGTGTGTGTGTGTGTGTGTGTGTGTAGAACTGTGGTCTTGGTGCCAACTGTGTGACCTTCGTGTGTCCTCTGGTCCACATGAAGAACTGGGCCACCGTGACCATCAGGTCCAGACTCTGGAGATCCACCATGGTCGAGGTACTGTCCCGTCTGGTCAGCCTCTGTTAGCTCCTCCTAGAGAGGTCAGAATGGGGGTCTCTCTGTGTGTGTGTGTGTGTGTGTGTGTGTGTGTGTGTGTATATATATGTGTGTGTTTGTGTGCATTGCTGCCCTCTAGTGGCCACATTAATGAATGTTTTTGTTAATGGGATCTTGTTTGTGTGTGTGTGTGTGTGTGTGTTTTCAGGACTTCAGTGATGCGAGGAGTGTGTTGGTTCGAGGCCGAGTGACTCTGAAGCTGCAGACGAACAAACCAACCATCAGCATGGAGCCTCGCAGCACAGAGGTAGATCGGGGGTCTTACAGTCCTACTCCAGACCAATCAGAGGCAGCAGGGGCATTGATTGGTTCAGGTCCTTCCCCCTGACCAATCACAGATCAGACCAGTTTCCTGTTTCCTGCTCAGTCCCGGTGTGCTTCCTCTGCAGATTGAGGTCCTGGTCTACCCGGAGCCGGGGCTGCCGGTGGACACGGGCGCCCCCCTATGGGTTCTGGTGCTGGCGGTGCTGGCAGGGGTCCTGCTGCTGGGGGGGCTGTGCCTACTGCTGTGGAAGGTGAGCGGCCGACGACGGCTTCAGCACATGGTTGCTGCAGGAGAGGATAGAAAGGCCAATTCTATTCAAGCTAATGCTAGCATGCTAATGCTAGAAAGGTAATGCTAGCAGCTAACGCAAGCATGCTAACGCTAGCAAGATTATCTTTCTAGCGTTAGCTTGCTGGTGTTATGCAACAAAGCTAATATTAAGAAGCTAATGCTAGCACGCTAATGCTAGCTTTCCAGCGTTAACTTGCTAACATTATCAAGGTAACGTTGCTAACATAACCATGCCCCTCCCCCCGTTCAGTGTGGTTTTACCATGCCCCCCCCCCCATTCAGTGTGGTTTCTTCAGGAGAGCCAGCACCAGAGAGATGTACCAGGCGAGGAGCCAGAGAGCCTCCAGGAGGACCCAGCCATCGGAGAGCGAGAGGCTGAATACGGAGCTCTGAGGCAGGCTCACTGCTGCCAGAGAGCCCCCTGTAAGGACCCGCTGCTGGAGCCCTGGTCTCACTCTCTCCTGACTGGTTTCTCACTGGTTTCTCACTGGTTTCTCAATGAACCAATGAATTTGTGACTGTCTCCCTGCAGACGTCTGTCTCTTCATCCGTGTGACTGTCTCCCTGCAGACGTCTGTCTCTTCATCCGTGTGACTGTGTCCCTGCAGACGTCTGTCTCTTCACCCGGGTGACTGTGTCCCTGCAGACGTCTGTCTCTTCACCCGGGTGACTGTGTCCCTGCAGACGTCTGTCTCTTCATCCGTTTGACTGTGTCCCTGCAGACGTCTGTCTTTTCATCCGTGTGACTGTCTCCCTGCAGACGTCTGTCTCTTCACCCGTGTGACTGTCTCCCTGCAGACGTCTGTCTCTTCATCCGTGTGACTGTGTCCCTGCAGACGTCTGTCTCTTCACCCGGGTGACTGTGTCCCTGCAGACGTCTGTCTCTTCATCCGTGTGACTGTGTCCCTGCAGACGTCTGTCTCTTCACCCGGGTAACTGTGTCCCTGCAGACGTCTGTCTCTTCATCCGTTTGACTGTGTCCCTGCAGACGTCTGTCTTTTCATCCGTGTGACTGTCTCCCTGCAGACGTCTGTCTCTTCATCCGTGTGACTGTCTCCCTGCAGACTTCTGTCTCTTCACCCGTGTGACTGTCTCCCTGCAGACGTCTGTCTCTTCATCCGTGTGACTGTGTCCCTGCAGACGTCTGTCTCTTCATCCGTGTGACTGTCTCCCTGCAGACGTCTGTCTCTTCATCCGTGTGACTGTGTCCCTGCAGACGTCTGTCTCTTCATCCGTGTGACTGTCTCCCTGCAGACTTCTGTCTCTTCATCCGTGTGACTGTCTCCCTGCAGACGTCTGTCTCTTCATCCGTGTGACTGTCTCCCTGCAGACTTCTGTCTCTTCATCCGTGTGACTGTGTCCCTGCAGACGTCTGTCTCTTCATCCGTGTGACTGTCTCCCTGCAGACGTCTGTCTCTTCATCCGTGTGACTGTGTCCCTGCAGACGTCTGTCTCTTCATCCGTGTGACTGTGTCCCTGCAGACGTCTGTCTCTTCATCCGTGTGACTGTGTCCCTGCAGACGTCTGTCTCTTCATCCGTGTGACTGTGTCCCTGCAGGCGTCTGTCTCTTCATCCGTGTGACTGTGTCCCTGCAGACGTCTGTCTCTTCATCCGTGTGTCTGTCTCCCTGCAGACGTCTGTCTCTTCATCCGTGTGACTGTGTCCCTGCAGACGTCTGTCTCTTCATCCGTGTGACTGTCTCCCTGCAGACGTCTGTCTCATTGATATGTTGAGAGTCTTCCTTTTGGACAGACGAGGTGTCTGCGTTTTCTCGGCAGTGTGGATTCTTCGTGCGTCGGAGGGCGTGGCCGGCCGCGGCGCTCCACCAGGGGAGGATTATGGGTAGAGACGAGCAGCAGCGGCACACGGACGCTGACGGTTTCTTGATCCAAGATGGCGTCGCTTCGTCCAGAAACAGGAAGTCACCCAAACACTGGGTCACCTCCTGGACTGAGACAGACTGACGGTATCCTAGGAAACACACCAGAACCGGACCAATCAGACAATACACTGCCATTTAATACCTGCTGGATGTGTGTGTGTGTGTGTGTGTGTGTGTGTGTGTGTGTGTGTGTGTGTGTGTGTGTCTGTGTGCGTGTGTGTGTGTGTGTGTGTGTCTGTGTTTGTGCGCGCGCGCGTGCGCTTGCATGTGTGTGTGTGTGTGTGTGTGTGTGAAAGTGTGATTTAAATATTTCTCTTTGTAATCACCATTGCTAATTTTTGTCAATATGGAACATTTTGATTATTATTTACTTGTATTTGGAATATTTAATGTTTTTATATATCTTTGTGATCTGCTGTGTGTGAACTGCATTTCCCAGCATCCTCCTGGTCTCTGAGTGACATCATATATAAAGACATGAACTAATGTGTTGTTGTTGCGCGTTTCTTGATGCAGAACAACAGACGCCTTGTCTGTTATATTATGAATATTAGATTAGATTAGATTAGATTCAACTCAACTTTATTGTCATTACACAGGTACAGGTACAGGTTCAGGTTCAGGTACAAGTACAGGTACAGGTACAGGTAAAAGGCAACGAGATGCAGTTTAGGTCTAACCAGAAGTGCAATAGCAGTAAGTGCAGATATACAATGGTTCCATAGTGCAGGATGGATATGTGCTGAATAAATATAGAATGAATACTATTATAAACAGAATTTTACAGCTAGATTATCCTATGAATATAATATATAGATAACAAGTATTGTGAACAGGATTTACAGGTGGATATGTACTGAATATAATATACAGGTGGATCCTACTATAAATAGAATTTTTACAGAAATGTACAATGATCATAATATATGGATGGTTTACAGAGTTTACAGGTGAATATGTACTATGAATATTTATACAGATGGCTATTACTATAAACAGAATTTTTACAGATATATATACTCCGGTTCTAAAAGAGCTACACTGGCTTCCCATTTCTCACCGGATCATATACAAAATCCTGGTCCTTACCTACAAAGCCATCCACCACCTTGCCCCATCATACCTCACTGTGCTCCTCTCCCCCTACCGACCTTCACGGTCCCTCAGATCCGCTTCAGCCGGTCTCCTCTTTGTCCCCAAGTCAAAGCTCCGCAGTTTTGGGGACAGAGCCTTTTCTAGGGCAGCTCCCAGGCTCTGGAACTCCCTCCCCCATGAGATCCGCATCTCTGAGTCCCTCACCATTTTTCAGTCCTCTCTCAAGACCCATCTCTTCTGTTCTACCTATCCTTAGTTTTTTTTTTTTTTTTTTTTTTATTTTATTTTTTTATTTTATTTATCTATTCTAGTCTGTAAAGCGACTTTGAGTTTGAGAAAAGCGCTATATAAATTCAATTTATTATTATAATAAGTTAGGCTAAAATGAGCAGTATAACAAGGATTTAAAGGTAGTACAAATAAAGTTTGGGCAGAAACTATCTGAATTAAAGTGCAGTGGAGAGTAATTGCATATTACAGTTAAAGTACGATATTGCAGATGTATATGTAAACAAGTACTGTGAATAAACAGTCGGCAGTGTAGATTGAAATATCAGTCAAGGTAAGTAGTGCAAGATCAGATATAAACAGTTGTTACTATAGTAACAGATATAAACAGTTGTTACTATAGTAACAGTCAGCAGGGCACGTAAACATAGTATTGCAAATAAAATGGAGGCAGGTATCAGGAGGGAGAGGAGAGTCTCTCAATATATGAGGGGAGTGGGATCAATGAGGGTTAGAGTTCAATAAAGAGACAGCTCTGGGGAAAAAACTGTTCTTTAATCTGCTGGTCCTGGTCCGGAGGCACCTGAACCGCCTGCTGGAAGGCAGGAGAGAAAACAGTGTGTGGGCTGGGTGAGAGGAGTCCTTAAGGATGCTGCGAGCTCGATGCAGACAGTGTTTCCTCTGGATGTGCTCGATGGCGGGTAGTGGAGTCCCAGTGATGGGGGTAGTGGAGTCCCAGTGATGGCGGGTAGTGGAGTCCCAGCGATGGCGGGTAGTGGAGTCCCAGTGATGGCGGGTAGTGGAGTCCCAGCGATGGGGGGTAGTGGAGTCCCAGCGATGGGGGTAGTTGAGTCCCAGTGATGGGGGGTAGTGGAGTCCCAGCGATGGCGGGTAGTGGAGTCCCAGCGATGGCAGGTAGTAGAGTCCCAGGGATGGGGGTAGTGGAGTCCCAGGGATGGGGGTAGTGGAGTCCCAGCGATGGCGGGTAGTGGAGTCCCAGTGATGGGGGGTAGTGGAGTCCCAGCGATGGCGGGTAGTGGAGTCCCAGCGATGGCGGGTAGTGGAGTCCCAGTGATGCGCTGGGTGGTTTTCACCACCCGCTGCAGTGCCTTGCGCTCTGCCACAGAACAGCTCCCATACCACACTGCTGCACAGTTGGTCAGGATGCTTTCTATTGCACAGCGATAGAAGTTCACCAGGATAGTCGAGGAAAGCTGATTCTTCCTCAGTGTCCTCAGGAAGAAAAGGCGCTGGTGAGCCTTCTTGACCAGGCAGGAGGTGTTGGTTGACCAGCTCATGTCCGCCGAGATGTGGATCCCCAGAAACTTGAAACTGGAGACACGCTCAACAGCCATTCCATTGATGTGGATGATGTCGTGCGTGCCTCTTGACTCCTTTCTGAAGTCCACAATAATAATAATAATAATAAATTGAATTTATATAGCGCTTTTCTCAAACTCAAAGTCACTTTACAGACTAGAATAGATAAAAAAAAAAATTAAAAAAAAAAAACTAAGGATAGGTAGAACAGAAGAGATGGGTCTTGAGAGAGGACTGAAAAATGGTGAGGGACTCAGAGATGCGGATCTCATGGGGGAGGGAGTTCCAGAGCCTGGGAGCTGCCCTAGAAAAGGCTCTGTCTCCAAAACTGCGGAGCTTTGACTTGGGGACAAAGAGGAGACAATGAGCTCCTTTGTTTTGGTAGTGTTGAGGAGCTGGTTATTTTCAGTGCACCATGTGGCCAGGTGCTGGATCTCCTCCCTATAGGCAGTCTCATCGTTGTTGCTGATGAGACCAATCACCGTAGTGTCGTCCGCAAACTTGATGATGGAATTAGATTGGTACACAGGCTTGCAGTCGGAGGTGAAGAGGGAGTAGAGAAACGGGCTTAGCACACAGCCCTGTGGTACACCAGTGTTGAGTGTGATGGACGTGGAGCAGTTGGAGCCTGATCGAATGCCCAGGTCTCCAAGTTTGGCTATTAACTTAGCCGGGATGACGGTGTTGAATGCTGAGCTGAAGTCAACAAACAGCATTTGTGCATAAGTGTTCTTATTGTCCAGATGTGTGAGCACAGAGTGCATTGCCATGGAAACGGCATCCTCTGTGCTCCTATTGCTACGGTAGGTATGATCATGTGTCATCAGAATGTTATTTTGTTGTGTGTGTCTGTGTGTCTGTGAGTCTGTGTGTGTTTCTGTGTGTGTGTGTGTGTGTGTGTGTGTGCGTGTTTGTGTTATTTTATGAATATGAACATGTGTCATCAGTATTCATCAGGTGACAGATTTCATGGAGGAAGGTTTTATCTGAATGAATGATATTGATGAAAAATGTTTTATGGAAACAGTAAATCTGATGAATTTCATGAATCTCGCCTCCGTCTCATCAGATTTTATATTGATGATTTTCTTCTTCTGTGGTAAACGCTGATGAAACCTTATCTGCTGAATAAATAATGAGTTGATTAAGTTTTAGGTCATTTTCTGGATACAACCCGCCACAAGACGCAGAAGAAGAAGTTGTAGTTCATGTCCCCCAGTATTTCCTCTCTGTCTCACACATGGGGGGGGGGGCAACAAAGATAGATGGACGTGGACGGATAAGGAGGCGAGAGACTTTCTGGATTTAATTTATCGTTCCTGATAAAAAGACAAAGGTTAGGACAAGCCGTGGGACGTCCTGGGAGACAATGGAAGACGCTCAGACAGAGAGACATGTCCAAAAAAAAAGAGTCTCGCAGCGGTGCCGGGGGGGCAATAAAAGACACGTTGCATCTGCATCGTCATAACGACGTGTTGATAGCATTTTCTTATTATAGCTCGATATGTCTATCAGCTGGAACATGAGCTCTATGGAGCCTGTCCCATATTGGTCATGTGATGTTGTCCCATATTGATCATGTGATGTTGTCCCATATTGATCATGTGATGTTGTCCCATATTGATCATGTGATGTTGTCCCATATTGATCATGTGATGTTGTCCCATATTGGTCATGTGATGTTGTCCCATATTGATCATGTGATGTTGTCCCATATTGATCATGTGATGTTGTCCCATAGTGATCATGTGATGTTGTCCCATATTGGTCATGTGATGTTGTCCCATATTGGTCATGTGATGTTGTCCCATAGTGATCATGTGATGTTGTCCCATATTGATCATGTGATGTTGTCCCATATTGGTCATGTGATGTTGTCCCATATTGGTCATGTGATGGTAGATGATCCATTTTGTCAAACCGTTGTTCCCAAATGTTTGTTGAATGTTGTGCTATTCAGTGCGAAATTTAATGGAAACACCTTAAAATGTCTAATGACCAGTCCTCCCTGTCCTCCTTGTCCTCCTTGTCCTCCCAGTCCTCCGAGTCCTCCCTGTCCTCCCTGTCCTCCCAGTCTGCCCAGAGGCCAGGGTGCAGCTTTCCCCTCACCCAGCACCAGCATGACTTCACTTCTGTTTGGTCTCATCCTTGTTAGGCAACATGGTTGCCTGTCATCAACATTAATCTACATCTTGATCTTTTGTTGTGGCCAGGGAGCCAATCATAGCCAGGGAGCCAATCATAGCCTGGGAGCCAATCATAGCCAGGGAGCCAATCATAGCCAGGGAGCCAATCATAGCCAGGGAGCCAATCATAGCCAGGGAGCCAATCATAGCCTGGGAGCCAATCATAGCCAGGGAGCCAATCATAGCCAGGGAGCCAATCATAGCCTGGGAGCCAATCATAGCCAGGGAGCCAATCATAGCCAGGGAGCCAATCATAGCCAGGGAGCCAATCATAGCCAGGGAGCCAATCATAGCCAGGGAGCCAATCATAGCCTGGGAGCCAATCATAGCCAGGGAGCCAATCATAGCCAGGAGCCAATCATAGCCAGGGAGCCAATCATAGCCAGGGAGCCAATCATAGCCAGGGAGCCAATCATAGCCTGGGAGCCAATCATAGCCAGGGAGCCAATCATAGCCAGGGAGCCAATCATAGCCTGGGAGCCCGTCATATCCAAGGAGCCAGTCATAGCCTGGGAGCCAATCATAGCCAGGGAGCCAGTCATAGCCTGGGAGCCAATCATAGCCTGGGAGCCAATCATAGCCTGGGAGCCAATCATAGCCTGGGAGCCAATCATAGCTGTGATGAATCTGCATAACAAGCCTGGGTGTATCTGTGTGAGTGTCACTCCTGAGCCAGAGCTACACCTGTTAGACAGGAACTAGTTGTTGGGACACTGACAGCGTGTAGAGACGTCTACTCGCCACTCTGACAACGCTCTGGGTGAGTCCTGATTCATTTGGATCCAGCTCGGGCCGGGGAGACAGGGTGTTGGGGGTGGCATTGGGGGGGAAGTGTGACGGGGCATTGGGAGTGTGACAGGGCGTTGGGGGTGGCATTGGGGGGAAAGTGTGACAGGGCATTGGGAGTGTGATGGGGCGTTGGGGGGGAAGTGTGACGGGGCGTTGGGGGGAAGTGGACGGGGCATTGGGAGTGTGACGGGGCGTTGGGGGAAGTGTGACGGGGCGTTGGGGTGTCTAAGGTTACTTCTTAAAGGTTTCTGTTAAGCTGCATGCATTTGAACTAATGGGTAATCGCCTGCAGAACAGCTGACTGGTGGGGTAAATAAAGAGGTGACGTAGTGAGAATAATGTGGGGGTTCATGGAAATGTTGAATGATTCCAGTAATAATAATAATGTCTGAAAGGAAAAAGGGATTGTTAAGGTGAAAGCAGGTACTACTACTACTTAATATCCTCTGGAAGTATTAATATCCTCAGGAAGTATTAATATCCTCTGGAAGTATTAATATCCTCAGGAAGTATTGATATCCTCTGGAAGTATTGATATCCTCTGGAAGTATTAATATCCTCTGGAAGTATTAATATCCTCTGGAAGTATTAATATCCTCTGGAAGTATTAATATCATGTAAAACTCAGATAAAGTGCTACTGGATGAAAGATGTGACACATGTTGAATCTGGAAATAAGACTTGAATATTAATGAAAAGCTGTAACTAAAACTGCTGCATTGTGGTCTTTTAACACAAATCTGACATTACAAAAAAAGTAATGAAACCGTCAAAATTTAAAATTAGAACTTTTTAGTTTTTTTATTGTTTTTTGGCTTTGTTGATGTTTTTGTTGTTTTCAACGTTCGATCATTTTTTTCTTTTTTCAAATGCTGTAAAATTGAATAAAACTCCCAAATGTTATGAAAGTCAGTAACTGGTTATTAATTTACCTGGAACCATCATAACTTCTGATAGAGAAACTGTAACTTCTGATAGAGAAACTGTAACTCCTGATAGAGAAACTGTAACTTCTGATAGAGAAACTGTAACTTCTGATAGAGAAACTGTAACTTCTGATAGAGAAACTGTAACTTCTGATAGAGAAACTGTAACTTCTGATAGAGAAACTGTAACTTCTGATAGAGAAAGTATAACTCCTGATAGAGAAACTGTAACTCCTGATAGAGAAACTGTAACTTCTGATAGAGAAACTGTAACTTCTGATAGAGAAACTGTAACTTCTGATAGAGAAACTGTAACTTCTGATAGAGAAACTGTAACTTCTGATAGAGAAAGTATAACTCCTGATAGAGAAACTGTAACTCCTGATAGAGAAACTGTAACTTCTGATAGAGAAAGTATAACTCCTGATAGAGAAACTGTAACTCCTGATAGAGAAACTGTAACTTCTGATAGAGAAAGTATAACTCCTGATAGAGAAACTATAACTCCTGATAGAGAAACTGTAACTTCTGATAGAGAAACTGTAACTTCTGATAGAGAAACTGTAACTCCTGATAGAGAAACTGTAACTTCTGATAGAGAAACTGTAACTTCTGATAGAGAAACTGTAACTCCTGATAGAGAAACTGTAACTTCTGATAGAGAAACTGTAACTCCTGATAGAGAAACTGTAACTCCTGATAGAGAAACTGTAACTCCTGATAGAGAAACTGTAACTTCTGATAGAGAAACTGTAACTTCTGATAGAGAAACTGTAACTCCTGATAGAGAAACTGTAACTTCTGATAGAGAAACTGTAACTTCTGATAGAGAAACTGTAACTCCTGATAGAGAAAGTATAACTCCTGATAGAGAAACTGTAACTTCTGATAGAGAAACTGTAACTCCTGATAGAGAAACTGTAACTCCTGATAGAGAAACTGTAACTTCTGATAGAGAAACGTGTTGAATCGGGTCACATTTGTTATGTTGGTTGATAGAAACCTGGATTTCTGAAATATATATCTTTAACAACGGCCCCATTCAAGGGTTATATCACGCTGAACGCCGTTCTTCTTCTTCTGTGCTTCAGGATGACTTCCTGTGTGTGTTCCCTCCTCTTCCTGTCCTCCCTGTGTTGGTCCTCCTCCGCCGGTCCCGCCGGACTCAAAGTGAGAATCAGCGACCGAGCGCCGGACGTCTGTAAGATCTGAACGAGTCCTCCCTCTGACCTCTGTCCCTGTCTTTAAGGCTCTTATTATATATAATATATAGTGTTTAAAAGATGTTAAAGTACAAAATGGAGATTTCTCTCCCACTGACTCTCAGTGGCCTTGAACGCCTCGCCCGCAGTGCCTCGAACGCTTCATCCACATTCCTGTTTCACATTCCTTTTCCACATTCCTGTCAAACAGGACTTTCAGAGAGGAAGGAGAAACAGGAATGTGGACCAGGAATGTGGGCGAGTCCCAGCCCAGTTCTTTATGTATACGCTGCCCATTTCAGAGCAGCAGCCGTTTTCCTTGTACTGTTGTCATGGTAACTTAAAACGTCCATAAGCGCTGACATCCGGCAGGTGGCGGCGCCGAGGTAACAGACACATGGTCCCCCTGGTCTCACAGACCTGATCCTATGTGTGTCACATGCACTGGAAGACCTCCTTACCCGACTTGCTGTCACACAACTCAGAACATCAGAATGATATACTGCATATATATATATATATATATATATATATATATATATATATATATATATCTAATCCCAACCGGTCGGCAGACACCGCCTACCAAGAGTCTGGGTCAGGGCCTGGGTCTGGGTCTGGGTCTGGGTCTGTCCCAGGTTTCTGCCTAAAAGGGAGTTTTTCCTCGCCACTGTCGCACTGTGGCTTGCTCTGGAGGGAACTACTAGAACTGTAAACTGGTCCTTGTAAATTCTGGAGTGTGGTCTAGACCTACTCTATCTTGTCTAGACCTACTCTATCTGGTCTAGACCTACTCTATCTGGTCTAGACCTGCTCTATCTGTAAAGTGTCTCGAGATAACGTTTGTTATGAATTGATACTGTAAATAAAATTGAATTGAATTGAATTGAATAATATCTATCAGACTCTTCTCAGGGGCCTCAAACGCCTCGCCCACATTCCTGTCCCATTTCTGTCCCATTTCTGTCCCATTTCTGTCCCATTGTCCCATTGTCCCATTCCTGTCCCATCCCTGGTTGACTGGTTGGATGGTTGACTGGGTGACTGGTTGGATGGTTGACTGGTTGATTGGTTGACTGGTTGGATGGTTGACTGGTTGACTGGTTGGCTGGGTGACTGGTTGGCTGGTTGGCTGGTTGACTGGTTGGCTGGGTGACTGGTTGGCTGGTTGACTGGTTGACTGGTTGGCTGGTTGACTGGTTGACTGGTTGACTGGTTGACTGGTTGGATGGTTGACTGGTTGACTGGTTGGCTGGGTGACTGGTTGATTGGTTCTCTGTGACATGAGGACTGTTTGTTTTTCCAGTGAAGTCCTTGGTTCAGGACTATCTGATGGATCTGGTCGGGGAACCTGTCCCAGATGTCAAGTTTAAGTTAATGAAAGGGATGACGTGCAAGATTAAAGGGTAAATAACAAATTAATATTAATAATAATATTAGTAATAATAATACGTTATTATTATTATTTCCTTTTAATGTTTTTAATCGTGATTTCAGATTTCTTTTGTTTTCTCCTCGTCTTCAGGCTGACGTTGACTCGTCTGGACTTGGACCCTGATAAGGTTTTTGTCAGGTTCCAGCAGGATTCAGGTCTTCAGTTTGGGTTCCGGGACCTGAACTTCACTGTTCAACTTCATCGAGAAATCATTGTAGAGAGAAATATGTACGTAAACCCCCAGACCCCTCATAAGCCCCAACCCTGACTGGTAGGAGTCCAGGACTCGGGCCAGCACTATAGCCCTGAACCCCCGACCCTGACTGGTAGGAGACCAGGACTTGGCTCAGTGCTGTAGTCCTGAACCCCAGACCTGGACTGGTACGGTTAGGGTTAGGGTTAGGGTAACCCTCTAACCCTAACACTGTCCTCATGTTGTCTTCATGTTGTCCTCATGTTGTCTTCATGTTGTCTTCATGTTGTCCTCATGTTGTCCTCATGTTGTCCTCATGTTGCACTCATGTTGCCCTTATGTTGTCTTCATGTTGTCTTCATGTTGTCCTCATGTTGTCTTCATGTTGTCCTCATGTTGTCTTCATGTTGTCTTCATGTTGCCCTCATGTTGTCTTCATGTTGTCCTCATGTTGTCCTCATGTTGTCTTCATGTTGTCTTCATGTTGTCCTCATGTTGTCCTCATGTTGTCTTCATGTTGTCCTCATGTTGCCCTCATTTTGTCCTCATGTTGTTGTCATGTTGCATTCATTTTGCCCTCATTTTGTCTTCATGTTGCCCTCATGTTGTCCTCATGTTGTCCTCATGTTGTCCTCATGTTGTCCTCATGTTGTCCTCATGTTGCACTCATGTTGCCCTCATGTTGTCTTCATGTTGTCTTCATGTTGCCCTCATGTTGTCTTCATGTTGTCCTTATGTTGTCTTCATGTTGTCTTCATGTTGCCCTCATGTTGTCTTCATGTTGTCTTCATGTTGCCCTCATGTTGTCCTCATGTTGCCCCCATGTTGCCCTCATGTTGTCTTCATGTTGTCTTCATGTTGCCCTCATGTTGTCTTCATGTTGTCTTTATGTTGCCCTCATGTTGTCCTCATGTTGCCCCCATGTTGCCCTCATGTTGTCCTCATGTTCTCCTTATGTTGTCCTCATGTTGTCCTCATGTTGTCCCAATGTTGTCACCATGTTGTCTTCATGTTGTCTCCATGTTGTCCTCATGTTGTCCTCATGTTGTCTTCATGTTGTCTTCATGTTGTCCTCATGTTGTCCTCATGTTGTCCTATATCAATGTTCTTTTTAATTCCCCAAAATAACATGATTGATTCCACCCAACGCTCTTTGCCAAGTACAAATCTCTACTTTCATTAATTTTGGGGCGTCTTATTCAATTTTATAGCATTGTAAAACAAATCGAAGTGTTTTTGAAACAGTAGTAGTATTATTATATGTATATAAATATAAAGTAGTAGTATTATTATATGTATATAAATATAAAGTAGTATTGGTATTAAATATAAATAGTACTGAGAGTAAAAGTTGACATATTCCAGTCTGTGATTATCATCAACATCCATTCCTTTAATTTTAGTCTCAATAATTCCTAATTTCTGCTTTTCTAACTCAAACATTAGATATAATTTCCTATTAATGAGGTGTATTGACCATAAATTCCAAAAATAACTAAAACTAAAGTTAATAAGTTAGTGTTACGTAGTGTTAAAAATGTCAAAAAATGGAAAAACTATGAAAAAAGGAACCAAAACTTAAGAAAAAGTTAACAACGTCGCTTCAAAGCATCAACAGACGTTTTGATTTTCCATTTTGACGTGGAGACAACAGGAGCTTCCAGATGCCGAGGGGATCCGGTTCCATCCTCTAACTCATCGTCTGTTTTCAGCGTCGACCAAGGGATGGTTAATGTCACGGGGAAAGGTGTGAGGGCCGCCATCGGACTGAAACTGAACCAGAACCAAGGATGTCTGAGTCTCCACATACACAACTGTGACGTCCAAGCTGCCAAGATCAACATGAAGTTCCACCAAGGACTCGGGTAACAAGGGTCTAGGAACAGGGGCCAGAAGCAAAAAATCCTGCATAGAGATAGGAATATGTCAGAGGGGAGCCCAGGGTGTTCTGGGACCAGGGACACGTAGGAAGGGTGTTCTGGGACCAGGGACATGTATAAAGGGTGTTCTGGGACCAGTGACACGTATGAAGGGTGTTCTAGGACCAGGGACACATGTGAAGGGTGTTCTGGGACCAGATACATGTATGAAGGGGGTTCTGGGACCAGGGACATGTATGAAGGGTGTTCTGGGACCAGGGACACATTTGAAGGGTGCTCTGGGACCAGAGACATGTATGAAGGGGGTTCTGGGACCAGGGACATGTATGAAGGGGGTTCTGGGACCAGGGACATGTATGAAGGGTGTTCTGGGACCAGGGACACATTTGAAGGGTGCTCTGGGACCAGGGACATGTATGAAGGGTGTTCTGGGATCAGACTGACTGACTGACTGACTGACTAATTGGCTGACTGGCTGACTGACTGGCTGACTGACTGACTGACTGACTGACTGACTGGCTGACTGGCTGACTGACTGAATTACTGACTGACTGGCTGACTGACTGAATTACTGACTGACTGACTGGCTGTCTGACTGACTGACTGACTGACTGGCTGGCTGACTGACTGAATTACTGGCTGATTGACTGAATTACTGACTGACTGACTGACTGACTGACTGACTGACTGAATTACTGGCTGACTGACTGGCTGACTGACTGGCTGACTGACTGACTGACTGACTGACTGAATTACTGGCTGACTGACTGACTGACTGACTGACTGAATTACTGGCTGACTGAATTACTGCCTGACTGACTGGCTGACTGACTGACTGGCTGACTGACTGACTGACTGACTGACTGACTGACTGAATTACTGGCTGACTGACTGACTGACTGACTGACTGACTGACTGACTGACTGAATTACTGGCTGACTGACTGGCTGACTGACTGACTGACTGGCTGACTGACTGACTGACTGACTGACTGACTGAATTACTGGCTGACTGACTGGCTGACTGACTGACTGGCTGACTGACTGGCTGACTGACTGACTGACTGAATTACTGGCTGACTGACTGGCTGACTGACTGACTGGCTGACTGACTGGCTGACTGGCTGACTGACTGACTGACTGAATTACTGGCTGACTGACTGGCTGACTGACTGATTGATGTTCCCATTGTGTTTCAGGCCTGTGCTGAACAGATTCAAGAAGCTGCTGCAGGATCAGAAGACCAACGTGAGTTCCTCTTTCAGTCTGCACCTGAACTGAGTCCTGAACCTGCAGGTTTAGGTCCTGACCAGGTCAGACTGACATATTGTCTCTCTGTCTGTCTCTCTGTCTGTCTGTCTGTCTAACCTGTCTGTCTCTCTGTCTGTCTAACCTGTCTGTCTCTCGGTCTGTCTAACCTGCCTGTCTCTCTGTCTGTCTGTCTAACCTGTCTGTCTCTCTGTCTGTCTGTCTCTCTGTCTGTCTGTCTGCAGGTCTGTCTTGCCATTAAAAGACATGTTGTCCCTAAAGTTAACTCCATGTTGGCAAACTTCACCATGGTGATGAGTTTGAGCAAAGACCTCGGTATCAACCTGGACTACTCTCTGAGCGGAGACGTCGCCATGACGACGAACAGCCTCATTGTCCCTTTCACAGTAAGAGACATCTTAGAGACTAAAACTCTTCCATAGCAACGATTATTAACGAGGGGGAGACACCGGGTGGCCAGCAGGGGTTATACCCAGCCAATGGACTCATGGTACATGTGTGTACTACAGTATGTCCTTACCCATAGGGTGTGGTGTAATGACGTTGTACCCTGTGTGTCTCAGGGTGTGGTGTAATGACGTTGTACCCTGTGTGTCTCAGGGTGTGGTGTAATGACGTTGTACCCTGTGTGTCTCAGGGTGTGGTGTAATGACGTTGTACCCTGTGTGTCTCAGGGTGTGGTGTAATGACGTTGTACCCTGTGTGTCTCAGGGTGTGGTGTAATGACGTTGTACCCTGTGTGTGTCTCAGGGTGTGGTGTAATGACGTTGTACCCTGTGTGTCTCAGGGTGTGGTGTAATGACGTTGTACCCTGTGTGTGTCTCAGGGTGTGGTGTAATGACGTTGTACCCTGTGTGTGTCTCAGGGTGTGGTGTAATGACGTTGTACCCTGTGTGTGTCTCAGGGTGTGGTGTATTAATGCTGTACCCTGTGTGTCTCAGGGTGTGGTGTAGTAATGCTGTACCCTGTGTGTCTCAGGGTGTGGTGTAGTAATGCTGTACCCTGTGTGTCTCAGGGTGTGGTGTAGTAACGCTGTACCCTGTGTGTCTCAGGGTGTGGTGTAGTAACGCTGTACCCTGTGTGTCTCAGGGTGTGGTGTAGTAATGCTGTACCCTGTGTGCGTTCCAGGGTGTTGTGTACCACGGAGACACCAGGCCTGCTGTACCAGCAGCCGGCGTGGAGCCGGTGTTCACAGACAGCACCCGGATGGTTTACATTGGCGTCTCCGAGGACCTGTTTAAGAGCGCCGCCCAGGCCCTGTACAGCCACGGGCCTTTACAGCTGGACCTTCCACAGGTGAGAGCAGCTGACTGTGTCAGTCAGGTACACGGGGAGGGGGAGGTTGGATGGGGGACAGCTTCAGTTTCACCGTGTCAGTTAGGTTCATGGGGGAGGAACGGGGCACAGCGTTTTACCGTGTCAGTCAGGTCGGTCTGGTTTAGGTTTGAATTGTTTGACAAAGGAAACATAAATGGGCCACAGCACCGAAATGCAGACAGGACGTGTGGACACTGATTATTGGTAGAGCACACGTCCAGGTTCTCCCCTGATCCCCCTGGCCTGATGTAGGAGCTGATCAGAGACTTTACAGTAGCTTTGGTCCTAAGTGACTGGGACTGGTCCTGTGTTGACTCTGCAGCGGTGAAACCAACCCTAACCCTAAAAGACTGGGACTGGTCCAGTATTGAGTCTGCAGCGGTGAAACCATGGCAGCGACCAATGAGAAACAGGCTGGTTTGGGATATACTGAAAAAGGAAGATGCTGGTCCTCGTCTAACGTCCTCCTCTGTTCTCCTCCACAGATTGGTATTCTACCAGATTACGTTCTACGGACGTGGGGATTACCTGAGGTGAGCAGAAACCCGAGCCTTGTTTCAGTTTTCAGGTCTTCAATGAGAACTATTTTAACCCTTGTGTTGTCCTTTGGTCACCGGGACAATTCAGTTTATTTGACTTTTTGTAATGGCCTGGCGTTGAGCTTTGGGTCCCAGGTGACCCTCACGTACTGTGTGATGGCATTTCACGTGAACTGGTGGGGGCCTCGCCATCTAGTCCTTCAGGTCCCAGAAACCCTCCTGCAGAAAAACACGTTTCCCACTACCACCATCTAGTCCTTCAGGTCTCAGAGACCCGTCCTGCAGTCAAAAGGACAACATAAGGGTCTGTTTTGTGTCTCTTAACAGTTTCTTTATGTCTCC
>JABXJD010000448.1:142500-150000 GCA_013375575.1 Percina caprodes | reverse complement strand
TATAACTTTTTATACTTTTTCACATACTATAATTTGACTTTTTATACTTTTTTCACATACTATACTATGACTTTTTATACTTTTTTCACATACTATACTATGACTTTTTATACTTTTTTCACATACTATACTATGACTTTTTATACTTTTTTCACATACTATTAAGGGTGTGACGAGATCTCGTCACTTTTAAATCATTTGTGTGGCAACATTAACCCTAACCCTATTTTTCTGTTATTTACACATTTATTTTATTTATACTGTTTATTTTTTTATGTTCGGTTTGTGGAAAGGAGTTAGATTTCTCCTGTAATTGTACAGGGCAGAAGCCAGTTGGTAGAGTTTATACAAAACATTTTGCAGTGTTTGCACGTCCTTTACTGCATATAATTCATTAAAATAGTAAAAAAAAAAAAAAGTTAAATAACATTCATCATTAATAGTTGATTTCAAAATGCACCTAAATTGTTTTGCATTTTGTGATTTTTCAGTTGAATAAAAAAACTATTTTCCATTCATATATTTCATCGAGGATTTCTTTAAATTTTTAAAAATTCTTAAAATTTGAGTTTTTATATTCTGTATCTTGACTTGTTTTCTTGCCTGTTTCCTGATGCAGTAGGACACTACAAACCAACAGCGTTATTAATAAAAGTGATTTTATTGAATAAATGAAACATTGATATCAAAGTGAATCCTCCGGGGCCTATGAGAGCGTCAGATCCCACTCTTCATCATCAGCCTCGTCTTCATCAGCAGCAGGAATCTCCCTCCAGGAAAGCTCGTTCACCTGAGACAGGACACACCGCTTAATAATAATAATAATAATAATAATAACAATATTCATTCATTCATTCATTCATTCATGAACATCAGCACAAAAACTATATGACAAACATACTACACCATGACTTGTTGTACTTTTTTGACATACTATGACTTTTTATGACTTTTCGACATACTATACTACGACTTTTTATATTTCAACATACTATACGACTTTTTATACTTTTTGAAATACTATACTATGAGTTTTTTTTACTTTTCGACATACTAAACTATGAGTTTTTATACTTTTTATACTTTTTCACATACTATACTATGACTTTTTATACTTTTGACATACTATACTATGACTTTTTGTACTTTTTTGACATACAATACTATGACTTTTTGTACTTTTTCAACACGATACTATGACTTTTTATACTTTTTGACATACTATACTATGACTTTTTGACATACTATACTATGACTTTTTATACTTTTTGACATACTATACTATGACTTTTTGTACTTTTTCAACACGATACTATGACTTTTTGTACTTTTTTGACATACAATACTATGACTTTTTGTACTTTTTCAACACGATACTATGACTTTTTATACTTTTTGACATACTATACTATGACTTTTTATACTTTTGACATACTATACTATGACTTTTATACTTTTTCACATACTATACTATGACTTTTAAACTTTTTATACATACTATACTATGACTTTTTATACTTTTTTCACATACTATACTATGACTTTTTATACTTTTTTCACATACTATACTATGACTTTTTATACTTTTCACATACTATGACTTTTTATGACTTTTCAACATACTATACTATGACTTTTTATATTTCAACATACTATACTATGACTTTTTATACTTTTTGAAATACTATACTATGAGTTTTTTTTACTTTACGACATACTAAACTATGAGTTTTTATACTTTTTCACATACTGTGACTTTATCCTTTTTTGACATACTATACTATGACTTTTTATACTTTTTCGACACTATACTATGACTTTTTTGACATACTATACTATGACTTTTTATACTTTTTTGACATACTATACTATGACTTTTTATCCTTTTTCGACATTCTATACTATGACTTTTTATCCTTTATTGACATACTATGACGTTTTGACATACTATACTTTGACTTTTTATCCTTTTTCGACATTCTATACTATGACTTTTTATCCTTTATTGACATACTATGACGTTTTGACATACTATACTTTGACTTTTTATACTTTTTCGACACACTATACTATGACTTTTTATCCTTTTTCGACATTCTATACTATGACTTTTTATCCTTTATTGACAAACTATGACGTTTTGACATACTATACTTTGACTTTTTATACTTTTTCGACACACTATACTATGACTTTTTATCCTTTATTGACATACTATGACTTTTTATACTTTTTATACATACTATACTATGACTTTTTATACTTTTTTCACATACTATACTATGACTTTTTATACTTTTTTCACATACTATGACTTTTTATACTTTTTTCACATACTATACTATGACTTTTTATACTTTTTTCACATACTATACTATGACTTTTTATACTTTTTCACATACTATACTATGACTTTTTATGACTTTTCAACATACCATACTATGACTTTTTATATTTCAACATACTATACGACTTTTTATACTTTTTGAAATACTATACTATGAGTTTTTTTTACTTTTCGACATACTAAACTATGAGTTTTTATACTTTTTCACATACTGTGACCTTTTACACTTTTTTGACATACTATACTATGACTTTTTATACTTTTTCGACACACTATACTATGACTTTTTAGACATACTATACTATGACTTTTTATACTTTTTTGACACTATACTATGACTTTTTTGACATACTATACTATGACTTTTTATACTTTTTGACATACTATACTATGACTTTTTATACTTTTTCACATACTATACTATGACTTTTTAACATACTATACTATGACTTTTTATCCTTTTTCGACATTCTATACTATGACTTTTTATCCTTTATTGACATACTATGACGTTTTGACATACTATACTTTGACTTTTTATACTTTTTCGACACACTATACTATGACTTTTTATCCTTTTTCGACATACTATGACTTTTTAGACATACTATACTATGACTTTTTATACTTTTTTCACATACTATACTATGACTTTTTATACTTTTTTCACATACTATACTATGACTTTTTATACTTTTTCACATACTATACTATGACTTTCTATACTTTTTCACATACTATACTATGACTTTCTATACTTTTTGACATACTATACTATGACTTTCTATACTTTTGACATACTATACTATGACTTTTATACTTTTTGACATACTATACTATGACTTTCTATACCTTTTGACATACTATACTATGACTTTTTATACTTTTTTGACATACTATACTATGACTTTTTATGCTTTCTTTTTACATACTATACTATGACTTTTTATACTTTTTTGACATACTATACTATGACTTTTTATACTTTTTTGACATACTATACTATGAATTTATCGACATACTATACTATAACTTTTTATACTTTTCAACATACTATACTATGACCTTTTATACTTTTTGACATACTATACGATGACTTGTTATACTTTTTGACGTACTATAGCATGAGTAATTGTGACGTGATATAGCATGAGTACTTGTGACGTACTATAACATGAAGTTTTACCTATAGCACTATAACATGAAGTTTTACCTGTAGTACACTTTCAGTCTCCTCTGGTAGGAACTGGTCTGACGTCTGTTTCAGCTCCACCATCACTTTACCGTTATCTACAGATACACAAAGTATTTATACCTAGTACTATGAGTAGGAGAGTATTCACGCCTAGTACTATGAGTAGTAGGAGTATTTATACCTAGTATTTTGAGTACGAGAGTATTTATACCTAGTACTATGAGTAGGAGAGTGTTCATACCTAGTAATATGAGTAATAGGAGTATTTATACCTAGTACTTTGAGTAGGAAAGTATTTATACCTTGTACTATTAGTAGGAGTGTGTTTATACCTAGTAGTATGAGTAGTAGGAGTATTTATACCTAGTAGTATGAGTAGTACTGCAGTAAAGGCCTGGACCAGAGCTTTCTCTCTGACCGTCCTCTGGAGTTGGCGACGTCTCTGAAGCAGAACATCTGGGCCTACACACACACACACACACACACACACACACACACACACACACACGCACACGCACATGCACATGCACACGCACACGCACACGCACGCACACAGTGCAGGTGTGTGTGTGTTATAGGGCTGTAGTTAACACCACCTTTGTCGAGTCCAAGACAAGTCCGAGACCAGGACGAGTCAAGTCCAAGTCAAGACCGAGTCCAAAGAGGTTCGAGTCCGAGTCAAGACCGAGTCCAGGACAGAAAAAAAAAGGTCTTATGCATGACAGTATCAAGACAATCAATTTGGGTTATTTGTTGATATAAAAGCAAAAACAGTGTCAGAACAGCCAGGAGTTATGAGTATAACTATTCCCCTGATATCATATATAACTCATAACAGCTACTAGACAATACTGCTACAGTAGTACTAGTACTGAGCATTAGAACGGCTACAGTAGTACTAGTACTGAGCATTAGAACTGCTACTCCTATAGTAGTACTAGTACTGAGCATTAGAACTGCTACTGCTACAGTAGTACTAGTACTGAGCATTAGAACTGCTACTGCTACAGTAGTACTAGTACTGAGCATTAGAACTGCTACTGCTACAGTAGTACTAGTACTGAGCATTAGAACTGCTACAGTAGTACTAGTACTGAGCATTTGAGCAACTAAATGACAACATAGCTTCACTCCAGATGTAGAAATACATGTATAAATACATGTATTTTCAGAAAACAACAATGAACAGAGTGTAATTTAACATATGTTAGTTTTATTTGAGACAAATTGCAGAATTTTAAAATAAATCCAAGAAGTTGTTTAGGGAACACACACACACACACACACACACACACACACACACACACACACACACACACACACACACACACACACACACACACACACACACACACACACACACACACACACACACACACACACACACACACACACACACACACACACACACACACACACACACACCTGGCTCGGTAACATGGGCTAATGTCCGCTAGCATTGTAATAACGTAACAAACCCCCCCATCTCGTAAGAGCAAAGCTTATTCCATGTAATAAGATGATGGCTCAGAAGGAGCTCTAACGCCACAGGTCTCATGTTGACAACGTGGACGCAGATATAGGAAACTCTGAAGGTAGCCGTAATATTTACCTAGCTAGGCTAACGCTGGTGCGCTAACGTTAGCAAACATTGGCTTAGCGTTAGCTAGCTGTCTAAACTTGTAAAAAGCCGAACAATATCCCCCCCGAACTGCGTTTCACTTTCCCTCCAATATTATCATCAACATAATAAAGACACCTGGACTCGGTCCAGACCAGAAGCCAAGACCGGACTCGAGTACTACAGCCCTGGTGTGTTACCTTTGCAGGTGTGTGTGTGTTACCTGTGCAGGTGTGTGGGTGTTACCTGTGCAGATGTGTGGGTGTTACCTGTGCAGGTGTGTGTGTGTTACCTGTGCAGGTGTGTGGGTGTTACCTGTGCAGATGTGTGGGTGTTACCTGTGCAGGTTAGTGGGTGTTACCTGTGCAGGTGAGTGGGTGTTACCTGTGCAGGTGAGTGTGTGTTATCTGTGCAAGTGTGTGTGTGTGTGTTACCTGTGCAGGTGAGTGTGTGTTATCTGTGCAAGTGTGTGTGTGTGTGTTACCTGTGCAGGTGAGTGGGTGTTACCTGTGCAGGTGAGTGGGTGTTACCTGTGCAGGTGAGTGGGTGTTACCTGTGCAGGTGTGTCTGTGTGTTACCTGTGCAGGTGTGTCTGTGTGTTACCTGTGCAGGTGTGTCTGTGTGTTACCTGTGCAGGTGTGTCTGTGTGTTACCTGTGCAGGTGAAGCTGTCCTCCAGCACGGCGGCTGCTCTGCTCGTCCGTCCGTGATGAGGGAAGGAAATCTGGAGCAGACAGCCAAACCTCAGCCTCCTCCGCCTGCCCCCACCCCCCACCCTCCTCTTCCTCCTCCTCTTCCTCAGTGGGGAGCTCCTTCAGCTGAGGACCACACACACACACACACACACACACACACACACACACACACACACACACACACGAAGTCACCTGCTGACACACCTTTTTTTCATTCAGAATCCAAATAAACAAACAACCAAGCATTGATATATAACCCTTTGGAGCATGTGACCCAAACAGGAAGAAGAAAAGAGAAATAACAGAAAAATACAAAGTAAATGAATAATTTATTTATTTATCTAATTATCTTCTACATTCTCAATTTCCTCTTCACAAAAATCAGTTATTTCTATCAAAATTTTAAAAAATAGAAAATAAATATATATGTTAAACTTATAGGAACAGGAAGTGGAGTGTGTGTTACTCACTGTGATGATGTCAGAGGTCCAGCCGTTGAATCCCAGGCAGTGATTGGCTAGTTCCAGGCAGCGGGCGTGGCTCAGCTGTCTGCTGCTGTCAACCAGGAAGTGAGGAGTCTCTCTGGAGCTCAGCATCACCTGACACACACACACACACACACACAGAGACACACACACACACACACAGACACAGACGCACAAACGCGCACACAGACACACACACACACACACGCACACACAGACACGCACACACACAGACACACGCACAAACACACATACAGACACACACACACAGACACACACACACACACACACACAGAGCAGCTTTAGTTGTTTTTTTGGTTTACTCATTAATTTTTATTAATAATTAATATTTTTGTGTAAAACCATCACTTGTGTATAATGTGTCCTTGTGTGTCCCTGTGTGTCCCCATGTGTCCCTGTGTGTCCTTGTGTGTCCCTGTGTGTCCCCATGTGTCCCTGTTGTCCCTTCCCTGTGTGTCCTACATGTCCCTGTGTGTCCCCTCCCTGCGTGTCCTGCGTGTCCCGTGTTTCCTGTGTGTCCTACGTGTCCCCTCCCTGCGTGTCCTGTGTGTTCTTGTTGTCCCCTCCCTGTGTGTCCTACATGTCCCTGTGTCCTACATGTCCCTGTGTGTCCCCTCCTGCATGTCTTGCGGGTCCCTGCGTGCCCCCTCTGTGTGTGTCCCTGCGTGCCCCCTCCGTGTGTCCCCATGTGTCCCAAGTGTCCCTGTTGTCCCCTCACTGTGTGTCCTACATGTCCCTGTGTGTCCCCTCCCTGCGTCCCCCCTCCCTGTGTGTCCCCTCCCTGCGTGTCCTGCTGTACCCTGACAGGACCGCTGTGGACCAGCGGGCGTCCGTCCGTCTGTCTCTGGGCCGCTGAGGCCTGAGCAGCCGAGTAGAACCGGACGAGGGCGTAGAACCCGGGGGGGTTGGGGGGGGCGCTGGGACACACCTTCAGCAGGTAGACAGGCCCGAAGGACCAGAAGACGCCGCACAACTCAGCCTGAAGACACACAACACAGAGACACAATCACAGAGACACAGAACACAGTGACACAATAACACAACACAGACACACAACACCATTGATCACGCACTTGATCATCAATAATGTGAAAAACAAGTCAAATTATAGAATAAAAAAATCTATTTTGTGTGTAT
>JABXJD010000448.1:110000-135000 GCA_013375575.1 Percina caprodes | reverse complement strand
TCCACTGGGACAAGTTCCCCAAGCTCCCCTGGGACAAGTTCCCCAGGCTCCACTGGTACACTGGGACATGTTCACCGGGCCACTGGGACACTGAGACAAGTTCCCCGGGCTCCACTGGGACAAGTTCCAGAGGCTCCACCAGGACAAGTTCCCGGGCCACTGCGACAAGTTCCCCGAGATCCACTGCGACAAGTTCCCCGAGATCCACTGCGACAAGTTCCCCGGGCTCCAGTGGGACACTGGGACAAGTTTCCCGGGCAACTGGGACAAATTCCCCAGGTTCCACCAGGAAGAGTTCCCAAGCCACTGGGACAAGTTACCCGGGCTCCACTGGGACAAGTTCCCCGGGCCACTGGGACTGTACGGAGGGTCCACCTATTCATCTCCGACAACAAAGACTGCCCAAGCCATACCTGGTAACGAGTCTGGACCAGAGGAGACATTAGACGTCCAAGTTCTCTTTATACAATCTCATCATAATCTAAATCAATCTTACTGACTGTAGAAGTTGGCAACGGGGCCTGGAGCGTCCACCAGACCAGGCCTTCTTGTGTTCAAAACCGCTTGGTAGGTTCCGGAGATGGCGGACCCAAAACCAGAGAAGCTAGGCAGTGGAGTGGTTAATAATGAATTTAATTCCACACCAAAAATATCCAACAAAAGGAGACCTGGAAAAATAAGGGTAACGAGGTAACAAGAGGCAGGTGACACAAGGGCTGGGGGACAGGTGGAAGACATCAGGTAATCACAGGGGCTGGGGAACAGGTGGAAGACATCAGGTAATCACAGGGGCTGGGGGACAGGTGGAAGACATCAGGTAATCACAGGGGCTGGGGGACAGGTGGAAGACATCAGGTAATCACAGGGGCTGGGGGACAGGTGGAAGACATCAGGTAATCACAGGGGCTGGGGGACAGGTGGGAGACATCAGGTAATCACAGGGGCTGGGGGACAGGTGGAAGACATCAGGTAATCACAGGGGCTGGGGGACAGGTGGAAGACATCAGGTAATCACAGGGGCTGGGGGACAGGTGGAAGACATCAGGTAATCACAGGGGCTGGGGGACAGGTGGAAGACATCAGGTAATCACAGGGGCTGGGGGACAGGTGGAAGACATCAGGTAATCACAGGGGCTGGGGGACAGGTGGAAGACATCAGGTAATCACAGGGGCTGGGGGACAGGTGGAAGACATCAGGTAATCACAGGGGCTGGGGGACAGGTGGGAGACATCAGGTAATCACAAGGAAAAAAACAGACTATCAAAATAAAACAGGAAACACTACTGTCAGACGGGGGGGTAACCTGGTTGCCCGGGTTACCATCATTAAACATATCGGGGCAGTTTAACGACTTCAGTTTACTTAAAAATCTTAAACTTTTATTTTGTGACGACTGAAACAAAAATTAAGATTTAACATTTTAATGTGAGAGAGCAACATAATACTACTCAGTTAAAACTAGAATATTACTCAGTTAAAACTAGAATACTACTCAGTTAAAACTAGAATACTACTCAGTTAAAACTAGAATATTACTCAGTTAAAACTAGAATATTACTCAGTTAAAACTAGAATACTACTCAGTTAAAACTAGAATACTACTCAGTTAAAACTAGAATATTACTCAGTTAAAACTATAATACTACTCAGTTAAAACTAGAATACTACTCAGTTAAATAGAATATTACTCAGTTAAAACTAGAATACTACTCAGTTAAAACTAGAATACTACTCAGTTAAAACTAGAATACTGATGGGTAGTTCTAATAATTACCCTGGGTTCGTTAACCAAACTTTGTTTCCAGTACTCAACAGAAGACAGGAGACAAAATACAGGAGGGAAGCCTCTATGTTACCTCTGACACCTCAGAGCAACTTCAGAGCAACTTCAGAAATCTTCCCCTGAGAGCAGTCTTTTTATTCAAAAAGTGAAGCTGGTTACATTGTCAGATTTACGACGTGGGAGTGCTTGCTGATTGGATATTTGTGCTGAGCAGAAACAGTGCAATGCATCGAAGGTCACTTGTCTGCTTCTGCTCATGTGAGAGATACATACACATAAAAACTAAAGGTACACACAAACATGTACACACAGAAACTAAGGCCTGAGTTCCTGTGCTAGGAACAAAGGTTTCAATCACATATAATTGGAGAAACGGTTAAGATAAAAGGACAGGAAGTAATTAATCAAATGATAACATAATCAAACCATATATGAACTCACATCACACAACTAGTAGCTCTAAGCATAACAAGGTTTTCTAACTTATGTTTAAACAAACATAACAAGATCTCTAACATTTCCCTCCTGTTTTTCATTTGTTAATCATTACACAAGAATTCAGTACATCAGCCTCAGACTTCTTACAGTTGTATTTTCAGTCTAGACATCATTCAGAACTTTGTGTCAACATCCTCATAATCGTTAGTTTTTTTATTCAGGTTAACATAGCCATCAAGCATGAAGTTATACTGTAGAAACATTCTGGACATCCATTTTGTTGTCATGGTCCTAAGACAAGGTAGGACACACATCATCATACAGAAAAATATGAGAAACACAGCAAGGATTGGAGTGAACAGTTTCAGCAAGGCATGCCACCAGGGTCCAGACATCAACCATGAAAGGAAATCTCTTTCCTCAACGTGATTTGCTTCTGTAGCGTCTCTAAGCGCAGTCAGATTTGCAATCGCTTGTTGTATTTTTCCATCATCTTTGTCATTTTCTGGGATGAAAGTACAGCAGGACGTACCAACTATCACGCAAACACCTCCTTGTGAAGCAGTAAGTTGGTCTAGAACCATTCTATTTTGGAGGGCCATTACTCTTATGGCCGTGAGCTCCTCTCTTATTGCCTTCAGTGCTGTAATGGTGGAATTCATAAAAAGACCAAATCTATAGCCCAATGTTTCTACCCTCAGCTCAATTTTCCCCACCCCCACCCATGGAAAAAGGGCATGCACAACTTTCTGGCTATCTGTCCATACCTTGTGGTCTCGGGAACATCACTTCCCCAGATGGGATCATGTGCAACGGGGGCGGTGTCTCGTCTCAGCCGTCGTGTGCTGTGGTGTGCTGATACTATGAAGGAGTGATCTGCAGCTGTCACTGGGGCACATCGACCTGTCCACCCTAGGGGGAGGTTTATATACACTCTTGAGCCACATAACCAGACAAAATTAGTTTGGGCATAAACACCCATGGCATCAGGGGCTTTGAAATAAGGGACACACTGTGCCCCTGGCCCTGCCTATGTCTTATTCAATGTACCATTAAATAATGGGGTACACGGGGTGTACATATGCTGGCAGAAGAGCCTAGACACCTTTCCTACCTTCAAGGGGGTCACTGTGTCGATGGCAGTCTTGTGGGTGTGACTACATGTGGGTTTCTGGCTGCTATAGGCATCCGAGTACATACATAACAATCTGACCGATTCTGGGCTCTGGACACAAATTTAGCATAACGATACCATAGATTCAGGTCAAATGACGTGTGACGCACAACCACTCTCTCCAACCATTGCCTGTGATCTGTGTCTCGTTTCTCCCGTGGCTGTTCCCTTACTCCACTTGGAGCAGGTTGCAACATCCACCAGACAAACGTGCCTATATATATCAATATTATCAACATTACCACACCGGTGAACTCTTGACACCTGTGATGTCGCCATCTCCGTTTGTTCTGTTCACTGGAGGATTCCATGTCGCTGACCAGCTGGGACGGTGTGTCTGGACGTTCACTAAAATGAGCAGATCGCCGATGGCTTCACTGACGTTGAGACGATTTCTCCACTAAAAGGAGAATCCCCTTTGTAGTCAGGCTTGGTCCACTACTCAAAAGAAGGCCCGTTCACACCTGTTCACAACTTTCAGCAAAATGTTCAGAGTCTGTTTTTAGTCAATGTTTTTATTCATGTGTCTCTGTCTGGAATGCAGTAACCTTTTTGCAATGGCTTGCGTGTATCCAGGTGGTTCTCTCAGCTATCTTGACTGCTGTGGGTGTGGTTAGAAGGACGGTGTATGGACCTTCCCACTTGGCGCTGTGCCAGGTTTTCCTCTTGATGACTTTGATGAGTATCGAGTCACCTGGCTCCAACTTTGCGTTCTGTGGAGAAAGAGGGATATCTGGCAGGTTATTAGCTCTGGACACCTCACTTTTCCTGAATAATTCACACATCCATTCTGCAAGGGTGTTTTCTGCATGTGCATCATGTTCTTCCTGCACTACATCAGTTAATGGTGGTCTGAAACGTCTACCTGTCACTACTTCAAACGGCGTCAAACCATTTGAGGCTGGTGTGATTCTCATGTACAATACAAAATATTTTTGAAAAATTTGTAAAGTTATAAGTATGGAAGTGTTCATTCACTATGTCTACCATCCCTCCTGTTGAGACATGACAAGGCTTATGGCTCAATTGAGCTGCTGTTCTATGTAGACTTTGTGAGAGTATAGGTTTTCCCTCTTTCCTATACAATCCATCATCTGCTTTAACTGCTCCATCTGTAATCCATTTCTTTTGTTCTGCATCTGGTGCATTGTTTTGCATGTCTTTTAATATTTCAAATGGTATTGCTTGCTGTGTTGTTAAGGCCAATATGTGTTGGCCAAACTGTCCTGTAGCTGCTTCTTTAGCTATTTTATCTGCAAATGCATTTCCTAGTGATACTTCATCTTTTCTCCCTGTGTGTGCTGCACATTTACATATAGCTAATCTTGCTGGTAACTGGATTGCACTCAACAGGTTGGTCAACAGTTGTGCATGTTCTACTGGCTTACCAGTAGATGTCGTCATTCCACGCCTTTCCCATTGGGTAGCAAAAATGTGGGTTGTTGCAAAAGCGTATTGGCTGTCCGTCCAGATTGTTATGTCTTTCCCTATTGCTGCTTTGCACACTTCTGTGAGTGCAACTAATTCTGCAGCTTGTGCTGAAAATGTTTTTGACAATTTTCCTGCTTTTACCACTTCTGCTTTTGATACAACTGCAAAACCTGTCTGAGTCTGTCCTGTGGGCGTTTTTGAGCTTGACCCGTCAACAAACCATACAAGCCCTGAGTCCAGGGGTGTATCTTTGAGATCAGGTCTGGGCTTACATGTTTTTTCTGTCACTTCTTTGCAACTATGAGTCTCACCCTCGTCCATAGTGGGACGAGAATCCAATCGGTCTTTGTCTATCTCCGTGAGTTTGTAACAGGACTGATGTCATAAATCCATTTTTGCAATCTACAGTTTGAGTGAATGGTTTACTGTAGTCTGGTAGGGCCAAAACAGCTGACCCTGTTAAAGCTTGTTTTACTTGTACAAATGCTTTTTCTGATTCATCAGTCCATTCTAACTTAGAAGTCATAAATATGTCTTTTGCATACATCAGGTCTAATAATGGCTGAGTTATCTGTGCATAGTCTGGCACCCAGGCTCTGCAGTAATTTACGAGCCCTAAAAACTGCATCATCTGTCCCTTTGTGTGCGGCTTCGGTGCTTGAAGCACAGTCTGCTTTCTCTCATCTTGCAGACGCCTCCCTTCTCTGCTTATCATATGACCTAGGAATCTTACCTCCTCTCTGGCAAACTGTAATTTCTCTCTTGACACTTTGTTTCCAGTACTCAACAGAAGACAGGAGACAAAATACAGGAGGGAAGCCTCTATGTTACCTCTGACACCTCAGAGCAACTTCAGAGCAACTTCAGAAATCTTCCCCTGAGAGCAGTCTTTTTATTCAAAAGTGAAGCTGGTTACATTGTCAGATTTACGACGTGGGAGTGCTTGCTGATTGGATATTTGTGCTGAGCAGAAACAGTGCAATGCATCGAAGGTCACTTGTCTGCTTCTGCTCATGTGAGAGATACATACACATAAAAACTAAAGGTACACACAAACATGTACACACAGAAACTAAGGCCTGAGTTCCTGTGCTAGGAACAAAGGTTTCAATCACATATAATTGGAGAAACGGTTAAGATAAAAGGACAGGAAGTAATTAATCAAATGATAACATAATCAAACCATATATGAACTCACATCACACAACTAGTAGCTCTAAGCATAACAAGGTTTTCTAACTTATGTTTAAACAAACATAACAAGATCTCTAACATTTCCCTCCTGTTTTCATTTGTTAATCATTACACAAGAATTCAGTACATCAGCCTCAGACTTCTTACAGTTGTATTTTCAGTCTAGACATCATTCAGAACTTTGTGTCAACATCCTCATAATCGTTAGTTTTTATTCAGGTTAACATAGCCATCAAGCATGAAGTTATACTGTAGAAACATTCTGGACATCCATTTTGTTGTCATGGTCCTAAGACAAGGTAGGACACACATCATCATACAGAAAAATATGAGAAACACAGCAAGGATTGGAGTGAACAGTTTCAGCAAGGCATGCCACCAGGGTCCAGACATCAACCATGAAAGGAAATCTCTTTCCTCAACGTGATTTGCTTCTGTAGCGTCTCTAAGCGCAGTCAGATTTGCAATCGCTTGTTGTATTTTTCCATCATCTTTGTCATTTTCTGGGATGAAAGTACAGCAGGACGTACCAACTATCACGCAAACACCTCCTTGTGAAGCAGTAAGTTGGTCTAGAACCATTCTATTTTGGAGGGCCATTACTCTTATGGCCGTGAGCTCCTCTCTTATTGCCTTCAGTGCTGTAATGGTGGAATTCATAAAAAGACCAAATCTATAGCCCAATGTTTCTACCCTCAGCTCAATTTTCCCCACCCCCACCCATGGAAAAAGGGCATGCACAACTTTCTGGCTATCTGTCCATACCTTGTGGTCTCGGGGAACATCACTTCCCCAGATGGGATCATGTGCAACGGGGGCGGTGTCTCGTCTCAGCCGTTGTGTGCTGTGGTGTGCTGATACTATGAAGGAGTGATCTGCAGCTGTCACTGGGGCACATCGACCTGTCCACCCTAGGGGGAGGTTTATATACACTCTTGAGCCACATAACCAGACAAAATTAGTTTGGGCATAAACACCCATGGCATCAGGGGCTTTGAAATAAGGGACACACTGTGCCCCTGGCCCTGCCTATGTCTTATTCAATGTACCATTAAATAATGGGGTACACGTGTCGATGGCAGTCTTGTGGGTGTGACTACATGTGGGTTTCTGGCTGCTATAGGCATCCGAGTACATACATAACAATCTGACCGATTCTGGGCTCTGGACACAAATTTAGCATAACGATACCATAGATTCAGGTCAAATGACGTGTGACGCACAACCACTCTCTCCAACCATTGCATGTGATCTGTGTCTCGTTTCTCCCGTGGCTGTTCCCTTACTCCACTTGGAGCAGGTTGCAACATCCACCAGACAAACGTGCCTATATATATCAATATTATCAACATTACCACACCGGTGAACTCTTGACACCTGTGATGTCGCCATCTCCGTTTGTTCTGTTCACTGGAGGATTCCATGTCGCTGACCAGCTGGGACGGTGTGTCTGGACGTTCACTAAAATGAGCAGATCGCCGATGGCTTCACTGACGTTGAGACGATTTCTCCACTAAAAGGAGAATCCCCTTTGTAGTCAGGCTTGGTCCACTACTCAAAAGAAGGCCCGTTCACACCTGTTCACAACTTTCAGCAAAATGTTCAGAGTCTGTTTTTAGTCAATGTTTTTATTCATGTGTCTCTGTCTGGAATGCAGTAACCTTTTTGCAATGGCTTGCGTGTATCCAGGTGGTTCTCTCAGCTATCTTGACTGCTGTCGGTGTTGTGAGAAGGACGGTGTTTGGACCTTCCCACTTGGCGCTGTGCCAGGTTTTCCTCTTGATGACTTTGATGAGTATCGAGTCACCTGGCTCCAACTTTGCGTTCTGTGGAGAAAGAGGGATATCTGGCAGGTTATTAGCTCTGGACACCTCACTTTTCCTGAATAATTCACACATCCATTCTGCAAGGGTGTTTTCTGCATGTGCATCATGTTCTTCCTGCACTACATCAGTTAATGGTGGTCTGAAACGTCTACCTGTCACTACTTCAAACGGCGTCAAACCATTTGAGGCTGGTGTGATTCTCATGTACAATACAAAATATTTTTGAAAAATTTGTAAAGTTATAAGTATGGAAGTGTTCATTCACTATGTCTACCATCCCTCCTGTTGAGACATGACAAGGCTTATGGCTCAATTGAGCTGCTGTTCTATGTAGACTTTGGGAGTATAGGTTTTCCCTCTTTCCTATACAATCCATCATCTGCTTTAACTGCTCCATCTGTAATCCATTTCTTTTGTTCTGCATCTGGTGCATTGTTTTGCATGTCTTTTAATATTTCAAATGGTATTGCTTGCTGTGTTGTTAAGGCCAATATGTGTTGGCCAAACTGTCCTGTAGCTGCTTCTTTAGCTATTTTATCTGCAAATGCATTTCCTAGTGATACTTCATCTTTTCTCCCTGTGTGTGCTGCACATTTACATATAGCTAATCTTGCTGGTAACTGGATTGCACTCAACAGGTTGGTCAACAGTTGTGCATGTTCTACTGGCTTACCAGTAGATGTCGTCATTCCACGCCTTTCCCATTGGGTAGCAAAAATGTGGGTTGTTGCAAAAGCGTATTGGCTGTCCGTCCAGATTGTTATGTCTTTCCCTATTGCTGCTTTGCACACTTCTGTGAGTGCAACTAATTCTGCAGCTTGTGCTGAAAATGTTTTTGACAATTTTCCTGCTTTTACCACTTCTGCTTTTGATACAACTGCAAAACCTGTCTGAGTCTGTCCTGTGGGCGTTTTTGAGCTTGACCCGTCAACAAACCATACAAGCCCTGAGTCCAGGGGTGTATCTTTGAGATCAGGTCTGGGCTTACATGTTTTTTCTGTCACTTCTTTGCAACTATGAGTCTCACCCTCGTCCATAGTGGGACGAGAATCCAATCGGTCTTTGTCTATCTCCGTGAGTTTGTAACAGGACTGATGTCATAAATCCATTTTTGCAATCTACAGTTTGAGTGAATGGTTTACTGTAGTCTGGTAGGGCCAAAACAGCTGACCCTGTTAAAGCTTGTTTTACTTGTACAAATGCTTTTTCTGATTCATCAGTCCATTCTAACTTAGAAGTCATAAATATGTCTTTTGCATACATCAGGTCTAATAATGGCTGAGTTATCTGTGCATAGTCTGGCACCCAGGCTCTGCAGTAATTTACGAGCCCTAAAAACTGCATCATCTGTCCCTTTGTGTGCGGCTTCGGTGCTTGAAGCACAGTCTGCTTTCTCTCATCTTGCAGACGCCTCCCTTCTCTGCTTATCATATGACCTAGGAATCTTACCTCCTCTCTGGCAAACTGTAATTTCTCTCTTGACACTTTGTTTCCAGTACTCAACAGAAGACAGGAGACAAAATACAGGAGGGAAGCCTCTATGTTACCTCTGACACCTCAGAGCAACTTCAGAGCAACTTCAGAAATCTTCCCCTGAGAGCAGTCTTTTTATTCAAAAAGTGAAGCTGGTTACATTGTCAGATTTACGACGTGGGAGTGCTTGCTGATTGGATATTTGTGCTGAGCAGAAACAGTGCAATGCATCGAAGGTCACTTGTCTGCTTCTGCTCATGTGAGAGATACATACACATAAAAACTAAAGGTACACACAAACATGTACACACAGAAACTAAGGCCTGAGTTCCTGTGCTAGGAACAAAGGTTTCAATCACATATAATTGGAGAAACGGTTAAGATAAAAGGACAGGAAGTAATTAATCAAATGATAACATAATCAAACCATATATGAACTCACATCACACAACTAGTAGCTCTAAGCATAACAAGGTTTTCTAACTTATGTTTAAACAAACATAACAAGATCTCTAACAAATACTACTCAGTTAAAACTAGAATACTACTCAGTTAAAACTAGAATACTACTGTTAAAACTAGAATACTACTCAGTTAAAACTAGAATACTACTCAGTTAAAACTAGAATACTACTCAGTTAAAACTAGAATACTACTCAGTTAAAACTAGAATACTACTCAGTTAAAACTAGAATACTACTCAGTTAAAACTAGAATACTACTCAGTTAAAACTAGAATACTACTCAGTTAAAACTAGAATACTACTCAGTTAAAACTAGAATACTTGGTCTCTACTTAAAAGAGATTCATTAAAACAAGAAAGAAGGAAAGAACGCGTTCAGAGCTTCATTAATTTATTGATCGTTAATAATTCACACGTTCAAGGAGTATTACAGACAGTTGTAAGTATCCAGACATCTTGTATGTATATATATATATATATATATATATATATATATATATATATATATATGTGTGTGTGTATATATATATATATATATATACACACACACACACATACATATATATATATATATATATATATATATATATATATATATATATATATATATATATATATATATATATATATATATATATATATATATATATATATATATTATATAAATCTCAACTCCCTCGGGATGTCCTGGGTGACAAAAGAGACAAAACATCAAGAAAATGAGACAAAAACATTGGGAAAAAACACTTCTCATTCATAAAAGGTGACAAAATATTCAAAATAAATGTAAATAAATGTTGTAATATCCCTTTAATCTCCTGCTGTCTTTAATAAATATCTAGATCTAAAATCTGAGATTCTTTTTAACCAGAGTCCCACAACGTGGATCCTTCCAACGGTCTCGGTCCTCTGATCTCAACTATTAATAAATTATAATCCATCATTCTGCTTTTTAACTCTAATATTAATATAATTCTATAAATGAGGATTATTGGACGTGAAATCCATAAAGTATCAAACTAAGGAGGTGGTCGTGGAGACTATAAAAGTCTGAAAAAGGACCAAAATGTCCCATTTCTGTCCCTTTTTGACCCGGAGGACGACACCGGGTTAAAGGGAGACTCTGTTGTTATTAACTCTTTTATTCTGTATTTATATATAATAATGCATATATTAATACATAATATATCAGTATATATACTCATACATATATTAATACACAACATCAGTTTGTTAGACTTTCTTTTAGAAACAAAATACTGAAAATATTCTTCATATTGTGTTGGATTCAAACTCTATTTTATGTCTCCGTGTGTAACTATGGCTCCTAAAAGACGTGGGGGGGGGGCTTCCATCTTCAGCCACATGATTGGACGTAGTTCTCGGGGAAGAAGCCCCGATTGCCGTGGAGAACACCCTCGCACCATCCGTCGTCATGGCGATGGGTCAGATAGATGATGTCGCCAGCAGTGAGAGACAAGTCGTCTGGTTTGGACGCCTCGTAGCTGTACAGCACCACCACTGGACAGGAAACGGAGACACAGCGTCCATCAGGGGACAGGAAACAGAGACTCAGCGTCCATCAGGGGACAGGAAACGGAGACACCGCGTCCATCAAGGAAAAGGAAACAGAGACACCGCGTCCATCAGGGGACAGGAAACAGAGACACCGCGTCCATCAAGGAAAAGGAAATGGAGACACCGCGTCCATCAGGGGACAGGAAACGGAGACACAGCGTCCATCAGGGGACAGGAAACAGAGACACAGCGTCCATCAGGGCACAGGAAACGGAGACACAGTGTCCATCAGGGGACAGGAAACAGAGACACCGCGTCCATCAAGGAAAAGGAAATGGAGACACCGCGTCCATCAGGGGACAGGAAACGGAGACACAGCGTCCATCAGGGGACAGGAAACAGAGACACAGCGTCCATCAGGGCACAGGAAACGGAGACACAGTGTCCATCAAGGGACAGGAAACAGAGACACAGCGTCCATCAGGGGACAGGAAACAGAGACACAGCGTCCATCAAGGGACAGGAAACAGAGACACAGCGTCCATCAAGGGACAGGAAACAGAGACACAGCGTCCATCAGGGGACAGGAAACAGAGACACAGCATCCATCAGGGGACAGGAAACAGAGAAACACCTCTCTATGACATCGTTTTAAATTCTGGTTCTATATCTATACTAGAAGTAGTAATCTATATATGCTTAGTAGTAGTAGTAGTAGTAGTAGTAGTAGTAGTAGTAGTAGTAGTACCTTTCTCGAGGTATTGTGGGGGCTCGTCCGGGTCGTAGTCTGCCGGTGGAGGAAGGGGAGGCATGAGGTCATCAAGCCCTCCAAGATCGTCCAATAGGAGAGGAGGGGGCGTGGCTGGGAGCTCCAGATCTAAGAGACACAGATCCTGTGAGTGACAGCTGTGATTAGCCAATCAGGTTGGGAGGCGGGGCTTAGGCAGGAAGCAGCAGAGCTGATAGTTGTAACAGATGTCACAGAATGTTCTTACCCAGGGGTAACAGTAGTTAGTGTTTCTTACCCAGGGGTAACAGTAGTTAGTGTTTCTTACCCAGGGGTAACAGTAGTTAGTGTTTCTTACCCAGGTGTAACAGTAGATAGTGTTTCTTACCCAGGTGTAACAGTAGATAGTGTTTATTACCCAGGTGTAACAGTAGTTAGTGTTTCTTACCCAGGGGTAACAGTAGTTAGTGTTTCTTACCCAGGTGTAACAGTAGTTAGTTTCTTACCCAGGGGTAACAGTAGTTAGTTTCTTACTCAGGGGTAACAGTAGTTAGTTTCTTACCCAGGGGTAACAGTAGTTAGTTTCTTACCCAGGTGTAACAGTAGTTAGTTTCTTACCCAGGGGTAACAGTAGATAGTGTTTCTTACCCAGGTGTAACAGTAGTTAGTGTCTTACCCAGGTGTAACAGTAGTTAGTTTCTTACCCAGGTGTAACAGTAGTTAGTTTCTTACCCAGGGGTAACAGTAGTTAGTTTCTTACCCAGGTGTAACAGTAGTTAGTTTCTTACCCAGGGGTAACAGTAGTTAGTTTCTTACCCAGGTGTAACAGTAGTTAGTTTCTTACCCAGGTGTAACAGTAGTTAGTTTCTTACCCAGGGGTAACAGTAGTTAGTTTCTTTCCCAGGTGTAACAGTAGTTAGTTTCTTACCCAGGGGTAACAGTAGTTAGTTTCTTACCCAGGGGTAACAGTAGATAGTGTTTCTTACCCAGGTGTAACAGTAGTTAGTGTCTTACCCAGGTGTAACAGTAGATAGTGTTTCTTACCCAGGTGTAACAGTAGTTAGTTTCTTACCCAGGGGTAACAGTAGTTAGTTTCTTACCCAGGTGTAACAGTAGTTAGTGTTTCTTACCCAGGTGTAACAGTAGATAGTGTTTCTTACCCAGGTGTAACAGTAGTTAGTGTTTCTTACCCAGGTGTAACAGTAGATAGTGTTTCTTACCCAGGTGTAACAGTAGTTAGTTTCTTACCCAGGTGTAACAGTAGTTAGTTTCTTACCCAGGGGTAACAGTAGTTAGTTTCTTACCCAGGTGTAACAGTAGTTAGTTTCTTACCCAGGGGTAACAGTAGTTAGTGTCTTACCCAGGTGTAACAGTAGATAGTGTTTCTTACCCAGGTGTAACAGTAGTTAGTTTCTTACCCAGGTGTAACAGTAGATAGTGTTTCTTACCCAGGTGTAACAGTAGTTAGTTTCTTACCCAGGGGTAACAGTAGTTAGTTTCTTACCCAGGTGTAACAGTAGTTAGTGTTTCTTACCCAGGTGTAACAGTAGATAGTGTTTCTTACCCAGGTGTAACAGTAGTTAGTGTTTCTTACCCAGGGGTAACAGTAGATAGTGTTTCTTACCCAGGTGTAACAGTAGTTAGTGTTTCTTACCCAGGTGTAACAGTAGTTAGTTTCTTACCCAGGGGTAACAGTAGTTAGTTTCTTACCCAGGTGTAACAGTAGTTAGTTTCTTACCCAGGGGTAACAGTAGTTAGTTTCTTACCCAGGTGTAACAGTAGTTAGTTTCTTACCCAGGGGTAACAGTAGATAGTGTTTCTTACCCAGGTGTAACAGTAGTTAGTTTCTTACCCAGGTGTAACAGTAGTTAGTTTCTTACCCAGGTGTAACAGTAGTTAGTTTCTTACCCAGGGGTAACAGTAGTTAGTTTCTTACCCAGGGGTAACAGTAGTTAGTTTCTTACCCAGGCGTAACAGTAGATAGTGTTTCTTACCCAGGTGTAACAGTAGATAGTGTTTCTTACCCAGGTGTAACAGTAGTTAGTTTCTTACCCAGGGGTAACAGTAGTTAGTTTCTTACCCAGGGGTAACAGTAGTTAGTTTCTTACCCAGGCGTAACAGTAGATAGTGTTTCTTACCCAGGGGTAACAGTATTTAGTTTCTTACCCAGGTGTTGGAGGCGAGCAGGTAGGCAGAGTCGATGTGAGGAAGAAGAGGAGCGCGGGAGCAAAGAGAAGGAGGGAGGAGGAGCGTTGGGGGGAGGGTAGGGGGGAGGAGGGGAATTATCACTGACAGACAGACAGTCAGACAGACAGACAGACAGACAGACAGACAGACAGACAGAGACACAAGTCAGTATTACCTGTGTTTTTATTGAATAACCTGTAGCTCTGGACTGAAACATCATCTGATAAGATAAAGGTCTGGAACCTTCCTGGAATTGTCTCCAGGACATTTTCAGAGACTCCTGAATGTCCTAACGGACCCTACAACTCTTAGTTGGCCGTGCTTCTCACCCTCATCGGTGGGGGAAGGAACCAGAACTGACCGGTAGATCAAGAGCTTTGCCTTCTGGCTCAGCTTCTTTTCATCATAACGGTGCGATAAATTACTCTATATACTCATGTGGTTAGAAATCCCTCCACACATGCTCAGGACCCATTCATGCACAAATGGAGAGACGTCAGAGTGGGGGACTGCCAGTGCTAGACAAGCGCCCTAGTTGGTTTGGGATACGGTGCCTGGCTCAAGAGCACCTCCAGTGCCCAGGAGGTGACCTGGCATCTCTCCAGCTACCAATCCACAATCCATACTTTGGAACCAGCGACCCTCCGATTTCCAACTAAACTCCTTAATGAACTGAGCTACTGCCCCCTTATTGCTAGAATTCCTAAATCCTGAAACCTACCCAAGGCCCTCATAGAGTTCTCACATACCCCCTAACTTCTCAAAACAACCCCCCAAGGAAATGGTTTCAGTATTTGTCTCCTTTTGGAGACATTTGTGTTGGAGCTCACGAGACCTTCGAATGGACGAATTCCTCAATCTTGAAACCTACTCCAGGCCTACTCAAAACACCCCAAACCTTCTCAAAGACCTCTATCTGTAAATTATAGAGCGGTCTAGACCTGCTGTATCTGTAGATTATAGAGCGGTCTAGACCTGCTGTATCTGTAGATTATAGAGCGGTCTAGACCTGCTCTATCTGTAGATTATAGAGCGGTCTAGACCTGCTCTATCTGTAGATTATAGAGTGGTCTAGACCTGCTCTACCTGTAAATTATAGAGCGGTCTAGACCTGCTCTATCTGTAGATTATAGAGCGGTCTAGACCTGCTCTATCTGTAAATTATAGAGCGGTCTAGACCTGCTGTATCTGTAGATTATAGAGCGGTCTAGACCTGCTGTATCTGTAGATTATAGAGTGGTCTAGACCTGCTCTATCTGTAGATTATAGAGCGGTCTAGACCTGCTGTATCTGTAGATTATAGAGCGGTCTAGACCTGCTCTATCTGTAGATTATAGAGCGGTCTAGACCTGCTCTATCTGTAGATTATAGAGCGGTCTAGACCTGCTCTACCTGTAAATTATAGAGTGGTCTAGACCTGCTCTATCTGTAGATTATAGAGCGGTCTAGACCTGCTCTATCTGTAAATTATAGAGCGGTCTAGACCTGCTCTATCTGTAGATTATAGAGCGGTCTAGACCTGCTCTATCTGTAGATTATAGAGCGGTCTAGACCTAATTGAGCTGTACTGAGTTTCTATTGGATGACAGCATCTTACTCCGTGGGCTTACGTGATTGGATGGCAGGCAGGAAGAGCGAGCGCGTGTAGCGGGAGGCGGAGCCAGAGCGGACTCTCAGAGACAGAGAGCGAGTGGCGGGCGGCGAGCGGCGGTGGCGCCTCCTCCTGGACGGGAGGCTCACTGCAGGAAAACATCAAGCAGAAGAAGCTGAGCAGGAAACACCAAAGAAGAAGAACAGGCCTAACCCATGTTGTCCTCCGGGTCAAAAAGGGACAGAAATCAGACATTTTGTTTTTTAGTTTTCACTAACACCACCTTATTAGTTTTTCATTTATATGAATTATATTAATATTAGAGTTAAAAAGCAGAAAGGATGGATTAAAGTTTATTAATAGTTGAGATCAGAGGACCGAGACCGTTGGAAGGATCCACGTTGTGGGACTCTGGTTAAAAAGAAACTCATATTTTAGATCTAGATATTTATTAAAGACAGCAGGAGATTAAAGGGATATTACAACATTTATTTACATTTACTTTGGACGTTTTGGTTGTTTCTTTAGATATTTTGTCACCTTTTATGAACGAAAGGGGTTTTCTAACTCTTTTGTCTCATTTTCTTGATGTTTTTGTCTCTTTTGTCAACACATGCAGACGTATCTGACGTGTATATATATATATATATATATATATATATATATATATATATATATATATATATATATATATATATATATATATATATATATATATATCAATTTGCCCCGGGGACAACAGGAGGGTTAAATCGCTATTTTTCTGAATGGAGTTTGGTGGCAGCAGCAGAGAGTCAAAGAGTCACACAGACAGGTACCGTCTACTTCCTGGATGGTTGGGGGTGGAGGGGGCGGGGCTGGCAGCTCATTGGTCAGCAGGGGGAAGGCGTCATCATCGGGGGGAGGAGGAGGGGGAGGAGAGGGAGGGGGGAAGCTGCTCTCCTCCACCACTGAGGAGACAAAGGAGGTGAGCTGTCATTGTGATGTCATTGTGATGTCATCGTGATGTCAAGACAGGTTTACACATTTAACCCAGTTCCCCCTCCCTCTCATTCCCCCTGATCTGGTGTTTTCCCCCCTCATTCCCCCTTATCACTCTCATTCCCCCTGCTCTGGTGTTTCCTCCTCTCATTCCCCTTGCTCCCTCTCATTTCCCCTGCTCTGGTGTTCCCCCCTCATTCCCCCTGCTCCCTCTCATTCCCCCTGCTCTGGCATTTCCTCCTCTCATTCCGCCTACTCTGGTGTTTCCCCCTCTCATTCCCCCTGCTCTGGCATTTCCTCCTCTCATTCCGCCTGCTCTGGTGTTTCCCCCTCTCATTCCCCTTGCTCTGGCGTTGCCCCCTCTCATTCCCCCCTGCTCTGGTGTTCCCCCCTCTAATTCCCCCCTGCTCTGGTGTTCCCCCCTCTCATTCCCCCTGCTCTGACGTTTCCTCCTCTCATTACGCCTGCTCTGGTGTTTCCCACTCTCATTCCCCCTGCTCCCTCTCATTCCCCTTGCTCTGGCGTTTCCCCCTCTCAATCCCCCTGCTCCCTCTCATTCCCCCCTCTCTGACCTGTCTCTAGGCTGAGGGGCGGAGCCGGCGGCGGTACTGCGCTGTGATTGGTCACAGCCTCTGAAGGAGGAGGCGGAGGTGGAGGGGGGGGCAAAGCTGACATCACTTCGGGCATATCAGGAGGGGGCGTGGGGTCAGTGACATCATCCTCCTGAAGGAAGGAAGGGGGGGGCGGGGCGTCGAGCAGCAGCGTGCATATGATGTCACTCTCAGGTGGAGCCTGATAGGTGGAGGGGATGGTGGGCGGAGCCACTGGTTTCCCAAAACTAGAACTGAGACACAGAGGAGACAGATGATAAACACACACACACAGACACACACACACACACAGACACACATACACACACACACACAGACACACATACACACACACAAAGACACAAACACACACACACACACATACACAAAGACACAAACACACACACAAACACACACACACACACATACACACACACAAAGACACAAACACACACACACACAGACACACACACACACACAAAGACACAAACACACACACAAACACACACACACACATACACACACACACACACACACACATACATTTCTGAGACAATAACAAGCAACAGACTGATTGATTGTAAGTTACATAATGTTATTACCCGCTGACAGGGGGCGCTACAGGACACTGCACCGGATCAGGAGGTTTGGTGGACCTGAGACGCACACACACACACACACACACACACGCACGCGCACGCACACACGCACTCAGTTACATGTTGTGTATATGTGTGTATGTATGTGTGTATATGTGTGTATGTGTGTGTATGTGTGTGTATATGTGTATGTGTGTGTATATGTGTGTATGTGTGTATATGTATGTATTTGTGTGTGTGTGTGTGTATATGTGTGTGTATATGTGTGTATATGTGTGTATGTGTGTATGTGTGTGTATTTGTGTGTATGTGTGTGTATATGTGTGTATGTGTGTATATGTGTGTATGTGTGTGTATATGTGTGTATGTGTGTGTATATGTGTGTATATGTGTGTATGTGTGTGTATGTGTGTGTATATGTGTGTGTATATGTGTGTATGTGTGTGTATGTGTGTGTATGTGTGTTTATGTGTGTATGTGTGTGTATGTGTGTGTATATGTGTGTATGTGTGTGTATGTGTGTGTATGTGTGTATATGTGTGTATGTGTGTGTATATGTGTGTATGTGTGTGTATGTGTGTGTATGTGTGTGTATGTGTGTGTATGTGTGTGTATATGTGTGTGTGTATATGTGTGTATGTGTGTGTATGTGTGTGTATGTATGTGTGTGTATGTGTGTGTATGTGTGTGTATGTGTGTATATATGTGTGTATGTGTGTATGTGTGTGTATGTGTGTGTATGTGTGTGTATGTGTGTGTATGTCTGTGTATGTGTGTGTATGTGTGTGTATGTGTGTGTATGTGTGTGTATGTGTGTGTATATGTGTGTATGTGTGTGTATGTGTGTGTATGTGTGTGTATGTGTGTGTATGTGTGTGTATGTGTGTATGTGTGTGTATGTGTGTGTATGTGTGTGTATGTGTGTGTATATGTGTGTATGTGTGTATGTGTGTGTATATGTGTGTATGTGTGTGTATGTGTGTGTATGTATGTGTGTATGTGTGTGTATATGTGTGTATGTGTGTGTATGTGTGTGTATGTGTGTGTATATGTGTGTATGTGTGTGTATGTGTGTGTATGTCTGTGTATGTGTGTGTATGTGTGTGTATGTGTGTGTATGTGTGTGTATGTGTGTGTATATGTGTGTATGTGTGTGTATGTGTGTGTATGTGTGTGCATGTGTGTGTATGTGTGTGTATATGTGTGTATGTGTGTATGTGTGTGTATGTGTGTGTATGTGTGTGTATATGTGTGTATGTGTGTATGTGTGTATGTGTGTGTATATGTGTGTATGTGTGTGTATGTGTGTGTATGTGTGTGTATGTAAGTGTATATGTGTGTATGTGTGTGTATGTGTGTGTATGTGTGTGTATATGTGTGTATGTGTGTGTATGTGTGTGTATGTGTGTGTATATGTGTGTATGTGTGTGTATATGTGTGTGTATGTGTGTGTATGTGTGTGTATGTGTGTGTATATGTGTGTATGTGTGTGTATGTGTGTGTATGTGTGTGTATATGTGTGTATGTGTGTGTATGTGTGTGTATGTGTGTGTATATGTGTGTATGTGTGTGTATATGTGTGTGTATGTGTGTGTATGTGTGTGTATGTGTGTGTATATGTGTGTATGTGTGTGTATGTGTGTGTATGTGTGTGTATATGTGTGTATGTGTGTGTATGTGTGTGTATGTGTGTGTATATGTGTGTATGTGTTGATCTGTAATGAAGAAAGCAGAAGTGAACCTGGTGGAGGCGCCGTGTCTTCGGATCGTTCCTGTTCGCTCGGACTGTTTCCCAGAGACCTGGAGGGGGGGGGACAGAGTGTGCGTTAGTGTGTGTGTGTGTGTGTGTGTGAGAGAGAGAAAGAGCATCAATAGAGCCTCTCAGGCTTCAGCAGCTCTAATGAGTCTCTCTCAACATTTTCCCACGCTCAACAAAGACTTGTTGTTCCTGTGTGTGTGTGTGTGTGTGTGTGTGTGTGTGTGTGTGTGTGTGTGTGTGTATATAAGTTAGCATCATGTCTGTATATAATATATTATATATAATATTGATATAATTTAATACGTTGCCACGGCGATGCAGCCGTGCATCAAATGAGGAAGCCCCCCCCCGTCTGTTTCTGCGGCCGCTGCAGACGAAGCCACTTCCTGTCCCTGCGCTGACGTCCCTGAGAACTAGACTGACTTCCTGTTAGCTCCACTTCTCTCACTCTTCTTCTGCTTCTGTTTCTCAGCGTCTCCAAAGGCAGAAGTGTCTGAGTCAGCCAACACTCTCTCTAATAACTAATAACTCTAATAACTAATAACTAATAACTCTAATAACTAATAACTCTAATAACTCTAATAACTCTAATAACTCTAATAACTAATAACTCTAATAACTAATAACTCTAATAACTCTAATAACTCTAATAACTCTAATAACTAATAACTCTAATAACTATAACTCTAATAACTCTAATAACTCTAATAACTAATAACTCTAATAACTAATAACTAATAACTCTAATAACTCTAATAACTAATAACTCTAATAACATTCTATGTAGGAGCGGTCAGTAAATCAACGCGCATTCGTTCGTAGTGTCACATTGATCCGTCTCTTTATTTCATAACTACCACAACAACATAAATAAACTTGTTTTGTACAAAGAAAAAGGAACCGTTTGTCTCACAAGATGCGCAAAATGCGTTTGAAAATAGTTTTTCCTTCCGCTCTCTATCACACACACACCTGGCTCAGGTGAGGTCTAAATATAGAGTTAACACCCCCTGACGTCACCACCTTCATCATCATTGCGTCAACATAATCAACAGTAGACAGTAATGGAATCAGCATCATCTGAATATAGGTATCTGTAGGATTATAAATTACATGCATGTGAAGAAAAACAAAATCAGTGTAATGGCTTCAACATTCTATATTATAACAGGTCCCCTTAACGCCTCTCTGACACTGCCCATTATGATATTATATATGCTATATTGTATATTATGATATACAGGTGTGTCTGGTACAGGTGTGTGTGGTACAGGTGTGTGGTACAGGGGGGTATGGTACAGGTGTGTGGGGCACAGGTGTGTGGGGCACAGGTGTGTGTGGTACAGGTGTGTGGTACAGGGGGGTATGGGGCACAGGTGTGTGTGGTACAGGTGTGTGTGGTACAGGTGTGTGGGGCACAGGTGTGTGTGGTACAGGTGTATGGGGCACAGGTGTGTGTGGTACAGGTGTGTATGGTACAGGTGTGTGGGGCACAGGTGTGTGGGGCACAGGTGTGTGTGGTACAGGTGTGTGGGGCACAGGTGTGTGGGGCACAGGTGTGTGGGGCACAGGTGTGTGTGGTACAGGTGTGTGGGGCACAGGTGTATGGGGCACAGGTGTATGGGGCACAGGTGTGTGGGGCACAGGTGTGTGTGGTACAGGTGTGTGGGGCACAGGTGTGTGGGGCACAGGTGTGTGGGGCACAGGTGTGTGTGGTACAGGTGTGTGGGGCACAGGTGTGTGGGGCACAGGTGTGTGGGGCACAGGTGTGTGTGGTACAGGTGTGTGGGGCACAGGTGTGTGGGGCACAGGTGTGTGTGGTACAGGTGTGTGGGGTACAGGTGTGTGGCGTACCTTCATGCCGTGTCCCAGGCCGTCCAGCTGCTGATAGCTGATTGGCCGACGGCTGTAGGGGGGGCGGGGCTGTGGCCCGGCAGGGAGGGGAAGGATCTTGTGGCTGCGGGGGACGCGTCTCACGGAAGTGAAGACGCCGATCTCTCGCCGAGAAACCTTCTCCTTATGCATCTCCACCGTCTAGGACACAGAGACAGGAGGGAGTACTTCTACTGTAGTACTACTGTAGTACTACTGTAGTATTAGAAACCTTCTCCTTATGCATCTCCACCGTCTAGGACACAGAGACAGTAGGGAGTACTTCTATTGTAGTACTACTGTAGTATTAGAAACCTTCTCCTTATGCATCTCCACCGTCTAGGACACAGAGACAGGAGGGAGTACTTCTACTGTAGTACTACTGTAGTACTACTGTAGTATTAGAAACCTTCTCCTTATGCATCTCCACCGTCTAGGACACAGAGACAGGAGGGAGTACTTCTACTGTAGTACTACTGTAGTACTACTGTAGTATTAGAAACCTTCTCCTTATGCAGCTCCACCGTCTACTACTACTGTAGTACTAATGAATACTTCTACTCCAGTACTGTAACTGAGTACATTTACTCCAGTGCTGTACTGAGTACTTCTACTCCAGTACTGTACTTCAGTCCAAATGTTGAAGTAACCTAGCAACAACATAACATGGAGGAGAACCGTCCAATCAGAGACAAGGAATGTGGACACTTTAAATCACAGCTGATTGGTCAGAAGTGACACAAAGAGACGGAAAACAGAGGCTCCATTCATCCTACCCCCCCCCCCACCACACACACACACACACACACACACACACACGCACACTACATACATACACACTAGTTGTAGACTACTGCACATTGCTGCAGCTCCTCTTTTCACCCTGTGTGTTGAGCTCTCTTTTTTAGCTACAGAGTGAGACATCTTAGTGGCACATGCTCAGTAGGTAGGTAAGGACTACTAGCCAGTCAGGAGGACTACTAGCCAGTCAGGAGCAGAGTATGAGGCCCTGACAGTACCTAAGTAAGGACTACTAGCCAGTCAGGAGCAGAGTATGAGGGCCCTGACAGTACCTAAGTAAGGACTACTAGCCAGTCAGGAGCAGAGTATGAAGGCCCTGACAGTACCTAGGTAAGGACTACTAGCCAGTCAGGAGCAGAGTATGAGGGCCTGACAGTACCTAGGTAAGGACTACTAGCCAGTCAGGAGCAGAGTATGAGGACCCTGACAGTACCTAGGTAAGGACTACTAGCCAGTCAGGAGCAGAGTATGAGGGCCCTGACAGTACCTAGGTAAGGACTACTAGCCAGTCAGGAGCAGAGTATGAGGACCCTGACAGTACCTAGGTAAGGACTACTAGCCATTCAGGGGCAGAGTATGAGGTCCTGACAGTACCTAGGTAAGGACTACTAGCCAGTCAGAAGCAGAGTATGAAGGCCCTGACAGTACCTAAGTAAGGACTACTAGCCATTCAGGGGCAGAGTATGAGGGCCCTGACAGTACCTAGGTAAGGACTACTAGCCAGTCAGAAGCAGAGTATGAGGGCCCTGACAGTACCTAGGTAAGGACTACTAGCCAGTCAGAAGCAGAGTATGAGGGCCCTGACAGTACCTAGGTATGGACTACTAGCCATTCAGGGGCAGAGTATGAGGGCGGGGCCTACCTGACCAATGAGGTTGATGGAGGACTCCATGCGACGCAGCTGATTGGTCTGAGCGTCGAGCAGACTCAGCACGCTATTGGCCAGGCAGCTGATCTGGTACGCCACGCTGGCCAGAGACCGCGTCGTGAAGTTCTTTGTTTCCTCCAACGCCGCCGCGCTGCCCTCACCTGCCTGGTACACAGAGAAAGGTAGCTTAGCATAGAGACAGATTGCTTAGCACAGAGACACAGGTAGCTTAGCATAGAGAAACAGGTAGTTTAGCATAGAGACAGATAGTTTAGCACAGATACACAGGTAGCTTAGCATAGAGACAGATTGCTTAGCACAGAAACACAGGTAGCTTAGCATAGAGACACAGATAGCTTAGCATAGAGAAACAGGTAGCTTTCCACAGATACACAGGTAGCTTAGCATAGAGACAGATTGCTTAGCACAGAGACACAGGTAGCTTAGCATAGAGAAACAGGTAGCTTAGCATAGAGACACAGGTAGCTTAGCATAGAGAAACAGGTAGCTTTCCACAGAAACACAGGAGGCTTAGCATATAGAAAAATGTAGCTTAGCATAGAAACAGAGGTAGCTTAGCATAGAGAAACAGGTAGCTTAGCATAGCACAGAGACACAGTTGTAGTTGTGGCAGTAGTTGTTCAGCAGGTTGTCGTAGTATAAGTCCTGTATGTAATGGTAGTATAAGTACCTGTATGTAGTTGTTGCAGCAGTACTCTGCCACGTGCAGCAGGTTGTCGTAGTATAAGTACCTGTATGTAGTTGTTGTAGCAGTACACGGCCACGTGCAGCAGGTTGTCGTAGTATAAGTCCTGTATGTAATGGTAGTATAAGTACCTGTATGTAGTTGTTGTAGCAGTACTCGGCCACGTGCAGCAGGTTGTCGTAGTATAAGTCCTGTATGTTATGGTAGTATAAGTACCTGTATGTAGTTGTTGCAGCAGTACTCTGCCACGTGCAGCAGGTTGTCGTAGTATAAGTACCTGTATGTACTTGTAGTAGCAGTACTCGGCCACGTGCAGCAGGTTGTCGTAGTATAAGTCCTGTATGTAATGGTAGTATAAGTATCTGTATGTAGTTGTTGCAGCAGTACTCTGCCACGTGCAGCAGGTTGTCGTAGTATAAGTCCTGTATGTAATGGTAGTATAAGTACCTGTATGTAGTTGTCGTAGCAGTACTTGGCCACGTGCAGCAGGTTGTCGTAGTATAAGTCCTGTATGTAATGGTAGTATAAGTACCTGTATGTAGTTGTAGCAGTACTCGGCCACATGCAGCAGGTTGTCGTAGTATAAGTCCTGTATGTAATGGTAGTATAAGTACCTGTATGTAGTTGTTGTAGCAGTACTCGGCCACGTGCAGCAGGTTGTCATAGTATAAGTACCTGTATGTAGTTGTTGTAGCAGTACTCTGCCACGTGCAGCAGGTTGTCGTAGTATAAGTACCTGTATGTAGTTGTCGTAGCAGTACTCGGCCACGTGCAGCAGGTTGTCGTAGTATAAGTCCTGTATGTAATGGTAGTATAAGTACCTGTATGTAGTTGTAGCAGTACTCGGCCACATGCAGCAGGTTGTCGTAGTATAAGTCCTGTATGTAATGGTAGTATAAGTACCTGTATGTAGTTGTTGTAGCAGTACTCGGCCACGTGCAGCAGGTTGTCGTAGTATAAGTACCTGTATGTAGTTGTTGTAGCAGTACTCTGCCACGTGCAGCAGGTTGTCGTAGT
>JABXJD010000448.1:100000-102500 GCA_013375575.1 Percina caprodes | reverse complement strand
TGGGAATCCAGCGAACCACAGTGAGAGCCATTATCCACAAATGGCGAAGACATGGAACAGTGGTGAACCTTCCCAGGAGTGGCCGGCCGCCCAAAATTACCCCAAGAGCGCAGCGACGACTCATCCAAGAGGTCACAAAAGACCCCACAACAACGTCCAAAGAACTGCAGGCCTCACTTGCCTCAGTTAAGGTCAGCGTTCATGCCTCCACCATCAGGAAAAGACTGGGCAAAAATGGCCTGCATGGCAGAGTTCCAAGGAGAAAACCACTGCTGAGCAAAAAGAACATCAAAGCTCGTCTCAATTTCTCCACAACACATCTTGATGATCCCCAAGACTTTTGGGACAACATTCTGTGGACCGATGAGACAAAAGTGGAACTCTTTGGAAGGTGTGTGTCCAAGTATATCTGGCGTAGAAGGAACACTGCATTTCATAAAAGAACATTATACCAACAGTAAAATATGGTGGTGGTAGTGTGATGGTCTGGGGCTGTTTTGCTGCTTCAGGACCTGGAAGACTTGCCGTGATAAAAGGAACTATGAATTCTGCTGTCTACCAAGAGATCCTGAAGGAGAATGTCCGACCATCTGTTCGTGTACTCAAGCTGAAACGAACTTGGGTTCTGCAGCAGGACAATGATCCTAAACACACCAGCAAGTCCACCACCGAATGGCTGAAGAAAAACAAAATGAAGACTTTGGAGTGGCCTAGCCAAAGTCCTGACCTGAATCCTATTGAGATGTTGTGGTATGACCTTAAAAAGGCCGTTCATGCTCGAAAACCCTCTAATGTAACTGAATTAGGACAATTCTGCAAAGATGAGTGGGCCAAAATTCCTCCAGGACGCTGTAAAAGCCTCATTGCACATTATCGCAAGCGCTTGGTTGCAGTTGTTGCTGCTAAGGGTGGCCCAACCAGTTATTAGGTTTAGGGGCAATCACTTTTTCACACAGGGCCATGATGGTTTGGATTTTTTCACCTTTAATAATAAACACCTTCATTTACAAATTGCATTTTGTGTTTACTTGTGTTGTCCTTGACTATTGTTTAAATTGGTTTGATGTTCGAAACACTTAAGTGTGACAAACATGCAAAGGAACAGGAAATGAGGAAGGGGCAAACACTTTTTCACACCACTGTACATATATATATATATATACACACACACACACACATATATATATACACACACACATATATATATACACACTTACATACATACATACATACACACACACATATATGTATATATATATATATATATACACACACATATATATATATATACACATATATATATATATATACATATATATATATATATATATACATATATATATACACACACACACATATATATATACACATATATATATATATACACACATATATACACACACACACACATATATATACACACACACATATATATATACACACACATATATATATATATACACACATATAGATACACATATATATATATACACACACATATATATATATATATATATATATATATATATATATATATATATATATATATATATATATATATATATATATATATATATATATGTCGGTCTGTCTATGTCCCGGTGTCTATGTCCTGGTGACTATGTCCTGGTGCTGTCTATGTCCCTGTGACTATGTCCTGGTGCTGTCTATGTCCTGGTGACTATGTCCTGGTGCTGTCTATGTCCCTGTGACTATGTCCTGGTGCTGTCTATGTCCTGGTGACTATGTCCCGGTCAGTCTATGTCCTGGTGCTGTCTATGTCCCTGTGACTATGTCCTGGTGCTGTCTATGTCCTGGTGACTATGTCCCGGTGCTGTCTATGTCCCGGTCAGTCTATGTCCTGGTGCTGGCTATGTCCTGGTGACTATGTCCCGGTGACTAGTTCCTGGTGCTGTCTATGTCCTGGTGACTATACTCTCCTTTATATAAATTACAGACATTAACATCATAACCTGTATCAGAGAAAATTTAAGTGTTAACCCTCCTAGCCCTAAGGCCATTTTTACAGTTCATTGTCCGTCTGGATTTATTTTATAAAAAAGCTTGTAAAACACCAACCCTGTTGTCTACAGTCAAGATATGAACATCATTTTTTTCAGGACAAACTGGGTTATTAGAATATTTGGGCTGCAGTGAGCTCACCTGCATGTTAAAAATGGTTGTAGGACCTTAAAGACAAATAAATAAACAAAACGGAACATGAATCTTCCAGATATGTATTGATATCACACACAGATCAATAAAACCTAAGCCATTTTACTCTCTAAAACACTTCTCATATGTCTTGGGAGTCACATTGTGAAGAAATAATCATTATAACTTATACAGTTGACAAAATACATGCATTTTTTAAAGAAAGTCAAGGCGCTTTTGCCCTCATGACATTTACTTATGCCAATAATCAACATAATAATGTCATATTTATTGATATTACACCCACAGCAATGCTACACAAGCAATTGTGTGTCTAAAACAGTTC
>JABXJD010000448.1:77500-90000 GCA_013375575.1 Percina caprodes | reverse complement strand
GTGTGTGTGTGTGCAGTGTCTGTCCATATGTGTGTGTGTGTGTGGTGTCTGTCTGTGTGTGTGTGTGTGTGTGTGTGTGTGCGTGCGGTGTCTGTTCATGTGTGTGTGTGCGTGTGTGTGGTGTCTGTCTGTGTGTGTGTGTGCGTGTGTGCGTGTGGTGTCTGTTCATGTGTGTGTGTGCGTGTGTGTGTGTGTGTCTGTCCATGTGTGTGTGTCTGTCCGCGTGTGTGTGTGTGTGTGTGTGTGAACCATCACCAGAGCTTCAGGTGGGTTAGTGGTTAACCCCCCCCCCATAGAATAAGACGTTAGTTTGATTCTTCATTAGTAACAGCCGGTCCCATGGAAACGTTTCCATGGTAACTACAGGAGATCTGACCCCCGACCACCAGACAGACACCCGACAGCCAATCAGGGCGCGGAACGTACGTGTGGCTGGCGGGAGCCGATGCTCCGGTCAGACAGATTCCTCTTCAGGGGGGGTCTGTCAGGAAGCTAACGGGATGACATCACAGGGTGACATCACAGGGGTCAACCAATGAATGATGGGCAGAAGAACAGATAGGGTTGAGAGGACAAGTGAGACTGAGTGTGTGAGCCAGGTGAGTGTGTGAGCCAGGTGAGTGTGTGAGCCAGGTGAGTGTGTGGGTGAGACAGGTGAGTGTGTGGGTGAGACAGGTGAGTGTGGGTGAGCCAGGTGAGTGTGTGAGCCAGGTGAGTGTGTGAGCCAGGTGAGTGTGTGAGCCAGGTGAGTGTGTGGGTGAGACAGGTGAGTGTGTGAGCCAGGTAAGTGTGTGGGTGAGACAGGTGAGTGTGTGATACAGATGAGTGTGTGATACAGATGAGTGTGTGAGACAGATGAGTGTGTGAGAAAGGAGTGTGTGAGACAGGTGTGAGAGACCGGTGAGTGTGCGAGAAAGGTGTGTGTGACAGGTGAGTGTTTGAGACAGGAGCGTGTGAGACAGGTGAGTGTGTGTGTGTGAGACAGGTGAGTGTGTGGGACAGGTGAGTGTGTGATTCAGGTGAGTGTGTGATTCAGGTGAGTGTGTGAGACAGATGAGTGTGTGAGAAAGGAGTGTGTGAGACAGGTGTGAAAGACCGGTGAGTGTGAGAAAGGTGTGTGTGGGTGAGACAGGTGAGTGTGTGATACAGATGAGTGTGTGAGACAGATGAGTGTGTGAGAAAGGAGTGTGTGAGACAGGTGTGAGAGACCGGTGAGTGTGCGAGAAAGGTGTGTGTGACAGGTGAGTGTGTGAGACAGGAGCGTGTGAGACAGGTGAGTGTGTGTGTGTGAGACAGGTGAGTGTGTGAGACAGGTGAGTGTGTGAGACAGGTGAGTGTGTGATTCAGGTGAGTGTGTGATTCAGGTGAGTGTGTGATTCAGGTGAGTGTGTGATACAGGTGAGTGTGTGATTCAGGTGAATGTGTGATTCAGGTGAGTGTCTGAGACAGGTGAGTGTCTGACACAGGTGAGTGTGTGAGACAGGTGAGTGTGTGAGACAGGTGACAGGTGAGTGTGTGAGAAAGGTGTGTGTGACAGGTGAGTGTGTGAGACAGGAGCGTGTGAGACAGGTGAGTGTGTGTGTGTGAGACAGGTGAGTGTGTGATTCAGGTGAGTGTGTGATACAGGTGAGTGTGTGATTCAGGTGAGTGTGTGATACAGGTGAGTGTGTGATTCAGGTGAATGTGTGATTCAGGTGAGTGTCTGAGACAGGTGAGTGTCTGAGACAGGTGAGTGTGTGAGACAGGTGAGTGTGTGAGACAGGTGAGTGTGTGATACAGGTGACAGGTGAGTGTGTGAGACAGGTGAGTGTGTGATTCAGGTGAGTGTGTGATTCAGGTGAGTGTGTGATACAGGTGAGTGTGTGAGACAGGTGAGTGTGTGAGACAGGTGAGTGTGTGATACAGGTGAGTGTGTGATTCAGGTGAGTGTGTGATACAGGTGAGTGTGTGATACAGTTGAGTGTGTGATACAGTTGAGTGTGTGATACAGTTGAGTGTGTGAGACAGGTGAGTGTGTGAGACAGGTGAGTGTGTGAGACAGGTGAGTGTGTGATTCAGGTGAGTGTGTGAGACAGTTGAGTGTGTGATTCAGGTGAGTGTGTGATACAGGTGAGTGTGTGAGACAGGTGAGTGTGTGATTCAGGTGAGTGTGTGATACAGGTGAGTGTGTGAGACAGTTGAGTGTGTGAGACAGTTGAGTGTGTGATTCAGGTGAGTGTGTGATACAGATGAGTGTGTGTTTCAGCTGAGTGTGTGATACAGGTGAGTGTGTGATACAGGTGAGTGTGTGAGACAGTTGAGTGTGTGATTCAGGTGAGTGTGTGATTCAGGTGAGTGTGTGATACAGATGAGTGTGTGTTTCAGCTGAGTGTGTGATTCAGCTGAGTGTGTGATACAGGTGAGTGTGTGAGACAGTTGAGTGTGTGATTCAGGTGAGTGTGTGATTCAGGTGAGTGTGTGATACAGATGAGTGTGTGTTTCAGCTGAGTGTGTGATTCAGCTGAGTGTGTGATACAGGTGAGTGTGTGATACAGGTGAGTGTGTACCTGTTGACTGCTGATGGAGATGTCGGTGAAGTCGGAGACGTTTCTGCGATGACTCGGGGAGAAAGTCTGAAACAAAGAGAGAGCTCTAATGGGCTCTAATGAGCAGAAAACAGAGAGAGCTCTAATGAGCTCTAATGGGCTCTAATGAGCAGGAAACAAAGAGAGAGCGCTAATGAGTTATAATGAGCTCTAATGAGCAGAAAACAGAGAGAGCTCTAATGAGCTCTAATGGGCTCTAATGAGCACTAATAGGCTCTAATGAGTTCTAATGAGCAGGAAACAAAGAGAGAACTGTAATGAGCTCTAACAAGCTCTAATGAGCTTAACTAGCTGTAATGAGCAGCATGCTCTCCTCTTCAGAGCTTATCTGTGACTCACGTCTTCGGCCATGCTGTGTCTCCAGTTCCTGGCCGACGCCGCTGTCCCCTCCTCAGAGACTCCGTTTCCCATCAGCCTCTGGGACAGAGCCGGGATCTGAAAACAGAGAGGGTTAGAAAGCGGAGACTCGCCGGGCGTCCTGATGCGTTGTCCGAGGTAACCAGGGGCAACGTCCTGATGCGTTGCCCCTGGTTACATCCAGATGTGTTGCCCCTGGTTACCTCCTGGAGATGAGCTCTGGGAATCAGCACCGCCACCGACTGTTGCTGAGGATTCTGGGAAAAACACAGACGATGATTTAATATCCAAGATCACGAGATAGAGAGAGAGAGAGTGTGTGTGTGTCTCTGTATTTGTGTGTGTGTGTCTCTGTATTTGTGTGTGTGTGTGTGTGTGTGTCTCTGTTTTTGTGTGTGTGTGTGTGTCTCTGTGTGTGTGTGTGTGTGTGTCTCTGTATTTGTGTGTGTGTGTATTTGTGTGTGTGTGTGTGTGTGTATCTGTATTTGTGTGTGTGTGTGTGTGTGTGTGTGTATTTGTGTGTGTGTCTGTATTTGTGTGTGTGTGTCTCTGTATTTGTGTGTGTGTGTCTCTGTATGTGTGTGTGTGTGTCTCTGTATTTGTGTGTGTGTGTATGTGTGTGTGTGTGTGTGTACCGTTGTGAAGACGTTGTCGTTAACAGGATAATCTTCCTCTGGCAGCGGAGGCTTCAGATTAATCAGAAAAATTATAATTAGAACATGTTGATGCTGATCCTCAGCCGGCTCTGTGTCTTTGCAGTGTGGGGAGGACATGCAGCTCTGTGTCTTTGCAGTGTGGGGAGGACATGCAGCTCTGTGTCTTTGCAGTGTGGGGAGGACATGCAGCTCTGTGTCTTTGCAGTGTGGGGAGGACATGCAGCTCTGTGTCTTTGCAGTGTGGGGAGGACATGCTTTAAAGTGTGGGGGGGACATGCAGCTCTGTGTCCTTGCAGTGTGGGGAGGACATGCTTTAAAATGTGGGGGGACATGCAGCTCTGTGTCTTTGCAGTGTGGGGAGGACATGCAGCTCTGTGTCTTTGCAGTGTGGGGAGGACATGCAGAAGAATGGTGCGGACCCCCTCCACTTATTTACCAACAAAAGTCTACTGCCCACACTGCAGCGGCACAGAGCTGGTTTAAAATGAGCAAAGTTTCACTTCTCCAGTCCTTTCACAATAAAAGCCCTACACAGAGGCCACACTTTTCTCCAGTCTTTTCACAATAAAAGTAAATAATCTAGGCAGACTTATGTCTGGGTCGTACCGGGCCTTCGGAAGACTTCCTGTTGGGGGCGGGTCCTTGGGGGGACGGGGGCTCCGGAGCGTCCCAGGACGTGGATCCTGACGCGGGGTTGTAGTAGTAAACCCTCCCGGAGACATCGTCCATCAGCTGCTCCCAAACACAGGAACCCTGACAGAATACTATTATTGTTATTATTATTACTACTATTAGTATTATTACTATTATTATTAGTAGTAGTAGTATTATTAGTGTTATTATTAATACCCTGACAACAGAGAGGATATATAATATTAATAATAAATATTAATAACTAATATTATTCTGCTTCTTAACTCCCTCCAGCCTTTCGGGCTCTTTACGTTCACGTGTTGCACGCGAACAATAACAAGGTTCTAAGATGGCGGCTGGAGACTCGTACCTGCAAGGAGGAGGGGGAGAGGAGGGGGGAGGGTGGGCACCCTCTGGACCGGTCCATGTCTGCAGATGGCGTGGGGGTGGCCCCGCGGGGGTCGGACCCTCTGGACCAGTCCATGTCTGCACCTTGGGAGTCTGACCCTTTGGACCGGTCCATGTTTGCAGATGGCGTGGGGGTGGCCCCGCAGGGGTCGGAGCCTTTGGACCGGTCCATGTCTGCAGATGGCGTGGGGATGGCCCCACGGGCGTTAGACCCTTTGGACCGGTCCATGTCTGCAGATGGCGTGGGGATGGCCCCACGGGCGTTAGACCCTTTGGACCGGTCCATGTCTGCAGATGGCGTGGGGGTGGCCCCACGGGCGTTAGACCCTTTGGACCGGTCCATGTCTGCAGATGGCGTGGGGGTGGCCCCACGGGCGTTAGACCCTTTGGACCAGTCCATGTCTGCACCGTGGGGGTTGGACCCTTTGGGCTGGTCCATGTCTGCAGATGGCGTGGGAGTGGGCACGCGGGGGTCGGACACTTTGGACCGGTCCATGTCTGCAACGTGGGGGTCGGACCCTTTGGGCCGGTCCATGTCTGCAGATGGCGTGGGGGTGGGCCCACTGGGGTCGGACCATCTGGTCTGGTTGCTCACAGGATGGAAATAACACACCTTCCCGCTGTCCTGGTCTGTATGAACCTGAGACACAGACAGGCAGACAGACAGACAGACAGACAGACAGGCAGACAGACAGAGAGACAGACAGACAGACAGACAGACAGACAGACAGACAGAGAGACAGAGAGACAGAGAGACAGAGAGACAGACAGAGAGACAGACAGACAGACAGACAGAGAGACAGAGAGACAGACAGACAGACAGAGAGACAGAGAGACAGGCAGGCAGACAGACAGACAGACAGAGAGACAGGCAGGCAGACAGACAGACAGAGAGACAGAGAGACAGGCAGGCAGACAGACAGAGAGAGACAGGCAGAGAGAGAGAGACAGACAGGCAGACAGGCTTTTTTAACACGATTATTGGTGAATTAGGTAATATGGAAACAGTACTTTGTGAGCTATATAAATAATATATATATATATATATATATATATATATATATATATATATATATATATATATATATATATATATATATATATATATATGGAAGCTCCTGTCGGGCATCATAGCGGCTAAGATGAGTAGGCACATGGCTCAATACATGCACAGGGCCCAGAAGGGAATAGGCAGTGACACCAGAGGAGCCAAGCACCAGCTACTTGTGGATAGAGCAGTCACTCGAGACTGCAAGACCAGGCAGACCAATCTGTGCACTGCCTGGATTGACTACAAGAAAGCCTACGACTCAATGCCACATACATGGATACTGGAATGCTTGGAGATGTACAAGGTCAACAGGACACTAATAGCCTTCATCAAGAACTCAATGAGGCTGTGGAAAACAAGACTGGAAGCCAACTCAAAGCCAATTGCACAAGTCACCATCAAGTGTGGCATATACCAAGGCGATGCACTATCCCCGCTGCTGTTCTGCATAGGCCTGAACCCCTCAGCCAGATCATCATAAAGACTGGCTACGGATACCGATTCCGAGGCGGAACAATCATCAGTCACCTCCTCTACATGGATGACATCAAGCTGTATGCCAGGAATGAGCGAGACATCGACTCACTGATCCACACTACCAGGATCTACAGCAACGACATTGGAATGTCGTTCGGACTGGACAAGTGTGGACGCATGGTATCAAAAAGAGGGAAGATGATCAGAACTGGGGATCAAACTACCAGAAGGCCACATTGCAGATGTTCAGGATAGCTACAAATACCTGGGGTGCCACAGGCTAACGGAAACCATGAGGAGGCAGCAAGGAAGACCGCCACAGCCAAATATCTACAAAGAGTGAGGCAGGTCCTGAAAAGTCAGCTGAATGGGAAAAACAAGATCCGAGCCATCAACACATACGCCCTGCCAGTCATCAGATACCCCACTGGTATAATAAACTGGCCAAAGGAGGAGATAGAGGCTACTGACATCAAAACCAGAAAGCTCCTCACAATGCATGGAGGGTTTCACCCCAAATCCAGCACCCTGAGACTGTACACCAAGCGTAGCGAGGGAGGCCGAGGGCTAGTGAGTGTCAAGACCACTGTCCAGGATGAAACAACAAAGATCCAGGAGTACATCGGAAAGATGGCCCCCAAAGATGAAGGGCTTAGTGAATACCTCAGGCACCAGAAACCCGAAGGTGAGGACAAGGAAGATGAAGAACCATCATGGAGGGACAAGCCGCTGCATGGCGTGTACCACAGACAAATAGAAGAAGTGGCTGATATCAAGAAATCCTACCAGTGGCTGGAGAAGGCTGGACTGAAGGACAGCACAGAGGCTCTAATCATGGCAGCACAAGAACAGGCACTCAGTACAAGATCAATAGAGGCTGGGATCTACCACACCAGGCAGGACCCCAGGTGCAGACTGTGCAAGGATGCCCCTGAGACAGTACAGCACATAACAGCAGGGTGTAAGATGCAGGCAGGAAGAGCGTACATGGAACGCCATAACCAGGTAGCTGTCATAGTGTACAGGAACATCTGCCACGAGTATGGGCTGGAAGTCCCAAGGTCAAAATGGAAGACACCTCCTAAGGTAGTCGAGAACAATCGAGCTAAGATCCTGTGGGACTTCAAGATCCAGACTGCCAAACTGGTGATGGCTAACCAACCAGACATCGTGTTGATCGACAAACAGCAGAAGAAGGCAGTAGTGATAGATGTGGCGATCCCAAGCGACAGCAACATCAAGAAGAAGGAACACGAGAAGCTTGAGAAATACCAAGGGCTGAAAGAGGAGCTAGAAAAGATGTGGAAAGTAAGAGCAACAGTGGTGCCGGTGGTAATCGGAGCACTGGGGGCTGTGACCCCCAAACTGAGAGAGTGGCTACAGCAGATTCCAGGTAAAACATCAGAGGTCTCTGTCCAGAAGAGTGCAGTCCTAGGAACAGCTAAGATACTGAACCCTCAAACTCCCAGGCCTCTGGTAGAGGACCCGAGCTTGAGGATGACACAGACCCCCCCACAAGGGGGGTGAGAAGGGGATTTTTTTTTTTTTTTTTATATATATACATACATACATACATACATACATACATACATACATACATATATATATATATACACGCACGCACGCACGCACGCACACACGGGAGACGTTCTGATGTCTCTGCCCGATGTGAGTCTCATGCTCAGATGGAAACGGCCTCTCGTTAGCATCATGCTATACATGCTACACATGCTACACATGCTACACATTATGCTACACATGCTATACATTATGCTATGCATGGTATACATGCTACACATGATGCTATGCATGGCATACATGCTACACATGATGCTATACATGGTATACATGCTACACATGATGCTATGCATGGTATACATGCTACACATGATGCTATGCATGGTATACATGCTACACATGATGCTATACATGGCATACATGCTACACATGCTATATGTGCTACACATGCAGATGGTGGGGGCTTTCCTATAGCTAGCATCTCTACAGGGATGCTAAAAGCTAGCTTAGCAGAGGGTTGCCCAGGCAGTTAGTCCTTCTACTGGGATTTTATATATACTTTAGTAGCATTAGCTTTACAGTAATGTTAGCATTGGAGCAATGCTAACAGCTGGGTGCTAGAGCTACATTACATTATTAACGCTAAGCTAATCTGTGTGTGACGGGAGAAGGGTCAGAGGTCGGCTTACCTGCCAGCCGTCTTGTGGGCGGAACGGGGAGGCGGGGCTTATCACCCCAGATGAGGGGGCTGGGGCTGGTGGCAAGGGGGCGGGGCCTGGTGGGGGCGATGGCGGGAGGACGGGGCCAGAGACAGAGATCTGAGGGACGGACGCTTTCTTCAGAGAGGAGACGTTAGCGTAGACGGTCGAGAGCGGGGTAGCCTCAGGACCAATCACATCATCAGGAACAGCCTGAGAACCAATCACATCATAGGGACCAGTCTGGGAACCGGGAACCAATCACATCAGCAGATACACATAGCCCCACCCCCTGTCTGGGCGTGTATATGTGTGTGTGTCTGTGTATGTGTGTGTGTGTGTGTCTGTGTGTGTGTGTGTGTGTGTCTCTGTGTATGTGTGTGTGTGTGTGTCTCTGTGTGTGTATGTGTCTGTGTCTGTGTGTGTGTGTGTGTGTGTGTGTGTGTGTCTCTGTGTGTGTGTGTGTGTCTCTGTGTGTGTGTGTATGTGTCTGTGTGTGTGTGTATGTGTACAGTGGTGCTCAAAAGTTTACATACACATGCTTAAGTTGACTAAAAAGAGGAATAAAAAAATCATGTTTTGGAAATTTATTTTAATACCTAAATTAAAAAATGAGGTAAAATCCAACCTTTAAGGACACCAATTTTCTTTGTGAATGAATAACGTATTGTAAATAAATAAATGTTCTTATTTAAAATACAGGGGTCATAAGTATACATACCCCTATGTTAAATTCCCATAGAGGCAGGCAGATTTTTATTATTAAAGGCCAGTTATTTCCTGGATTCAGGATATTATGCATCCTGATAAAGTTCCCTTGGCCTTTAGAATTAAAATAGCCCCACATCATCACATACTCTTCACCATGCTTAGAGATAGGCATGGGATACTTTCTATAAAATCATCTCTCAATGCAAATCAAACCAGGTATTAGTCTAACTGAAATAAAACCATGCCTATCTCTAAGCATGGTGAAGAGTATGTGATGATGTGGGGCTATTTTAATTCTAAAGGCCAAGGGAACTTTATCAGGATGCATAATATCCTGAATCCAGGAAATAACTGGCCTTTAATAATAAAAATCTGCCTGCCTCTATGGGAATTTAACATATATGTATACTTATGACCCTGTATTTTAAATAAGAACATTTATTTATTTACAATACGTTATTCATTCACAAAGAAAATTGGTGTCCTTAAAGGTTGGATTTTACCTCATTTTTTAATTTAGGTATTAAAATAAATTTCCAAAACATGATTTTTTTATTCCTCTTTTTAGTCAACTTAAGCATGTGTATGTAAACTTTTGAGCACCACTGTATGTGTGTCTCTGTGTGTGTGTGTGTGTGTGTGTGTGTGTATGTCTCTGTGTGTGTGTGTGTGTGTCTCTGTGTGTGTGTGTGTATGTGTCTGTGTGTATGTGTATGTGTATGTGTATGTGTGTCTCTGTGTGTGTGTGTGTGTGTGTGTGTGTATGTGTCTGTGTGTGTGTATGTGTGTGTGTTTAATAACCATGTTCCCTGGCGTGCGTCCTGCAGGCGTCGCTGCAGCGCCGCTCTCTCCCAGTTTCCTGTCAGACCCTGAACACATCCTGCTGTGACATCCCTACATCCTGCTGTGACATCACTACATCCTGCTGTGACATCACTACATCCTGCTTTGACATCACACAGACCCTGACCTCCCTTTGCTTTTAAAGAATGAACACCAAAAGTAAAGGAAATAATTATAATAAATAAAAAAATACTTATAAGACGTATAAAAAATTATCTAAAGTTAAAAAAAACTATTTAAAAAATAATATTAAAACAATTAAAAATTAAAAAGGTTTTCAAAATTGTAAATAAAATACAAATAAAAATTACTTAAAATTAAAAATTAAAATGAATAAAATAAAATAATAATGAAGAATATATAAGAAAAGAACATAAAATATAAATAAACTCTAAAAGACAATGAATGAAACTACAGCTAAGGAGGGCTGCGGGTCAAAGGTCAGCAGGAGAATAAAAAGAGGAAACAGCTCTGACTTCCTGTGTGGAATCTGCAGGAAATGACACGCCGCAGAAGGCTTTTATTTTGGTAGAAGGCAGAATAAAAGGGGGAACAGTAGCTCAGGCTGACTGACATCAGCTTTCTGCAGCACGGACTCTAAAAGAACTACATCTCCCAGCTGCCCCGGCGCTGAAATCAGGCAACAACACGTCACCACTACAACCCCCCCACGCTTCTGCTCCCCCAGCTAACTGCTCTAAACCCCCCACCAAGCGTCTGTGTGTGTGTGTCAGTGTGTGTGTGTGTGTGTGTGTGTGTGTGTGTGTGTGTGTGTGTTACCTGTGTTGGGGGGGTTTCAGGTGCCCTTGCAGGTCTTCCCCGTCCTCCAATTAGAGCGTCCAGGTCCAGGTTCAGGTCCTGGATGGACTCGTAGATGTGGTTCGATTCCTCCTTCAGCGAGTCCTCTTCTCCCGTAACCACGGGGACAGACGGCGTCGCCACGGCAATGAGAGGAACGTGGGGCCGCGCCACAGGGACGCAGGGGTCCGCCGGGTTGAACCCGGGGACTCTGGGTCTGTCCGGGTCTCTGGGTCCGTCCAGGACCAGCTTCTTGTCGGCCATGTTTGTAGTCCCGCTGCCCGTTGTAGTCCTGCCCGCTGGTTTATCTGCAGGAAGTCGCGGCGGCGTGGAGGCGGCGTCGTGGACGTCCGGAGGGAACCCGAACGTGGACATGCGGTTTTCGGGCTTCCGGGACCGGGTGGGAGCCTCGGGCCGGAGCCGGATCAGGACCTCGTCCGCCGGTCTGGCTCTGGGGTCCTCTTTATTACCGGAGACTACAGGACAACGGGAAACATTGGAGTCAAGGTATTATGGGAGGGCGTGCTCTGGTCTATCAGCTCTCCTCTAGGCCAATCACGATCATTGTGGGCGGGGCAAAGCTCCAGACGGAGCCACGGTGCCGCTGCATATACACACACACAGACACACACACACACACGCACACGCACACGCACACGCACAGTTGGCCCCTGATACTAACCTTGGTCCAGAGTCTTTGGAACGGGGACTGGGACTGGGACCGGGACCGGTGCGGCTGCAGGGAGTGGCCCCGGGTCTGGCCCGGGCCCGGGGGCGTGCAGGTCCAGCGGCGAGGGGCCGTCCGGCGGCAGCTCCCTGACGTAGGTGGCGGGGACGTAGAAGGGTTTGGACCCGCGGCCCCCCTGCACCTGCCACCAGTGGGCGGTGGTCTTCGCCAGCAGCACGTAGCGCTCGTTGGGTCTGATGGAGACCAGCTCCCCGTCCCGGCCCTGGTACTCATACTGGAACTCCACCAGGACCAGACCCAGACCTGCACACATGGGGGACACGTCACTCATTCTGGGGGTCAAGTTCAACTATCTAGGGACAGTCTGCATGTTTTGAGATATGAAGTGAAGAAATAATAATAATAATAATAATAATAATAATAATAATAATAATAATAATAATAATAATAAATCCTTTTTATAAAAGAAACTTCAGAAAAAGCCTACACACCAAAAACAACCAGATAATGAAGGTGGAGACATGACACCATCAGAGACAGAGACTTTGAGGGTGGAGACGGAGACATTGAGGGTGGAGACGGAGACTTTGAGGGTGGAGACGGAGACATTGAGGGTGGAGATGGAGACTTTGAGGGTGGAGACGGAGACTTTGAGGGGTGGAGACGGAGACATTGAGGGGTGGAGATGGAGACATTGAGGGGTGGAGATGGAGACATTGAGGGTGGAGACGGAGACTTTTAGGGGTGGAGACGGAGACTTTGAGGGTGGAGACGGAGACTTTGAGGGTGGAGACAGACACTTTTAGGGGTGGAGACGGAGACTTTGAGGGTGGAGACGGAGACTTTGAGAGTGGAGACAGAGACTTTGAGGGTGGAGACGGAGACTTTGAGGGGTGGAGATGGAGACATTGAGGGTGGAGACGGAGATATTGAGGGTGGAGACGGAGACATTGAGGGTGGAGATGGAGACATTGAGGGTGGAGACTGAGATATTGAGGGTGGAGATGGAGACATTGAGGGTGGAGACGGAGATATTGAGGGTGGAGATGGAGACATTGAGGGTGGAGACTGAGATAT